>JAVQJF010097154.1:0-53954 GCA_036023855.1 Gadopsis marmoratus | reverse complement strand
TACTTTATACCAACATACCTTTTGGACCCAAGCTATTATCTGTCTGTTGATGGGTTGGACCCAATTTTTTTTAAACTAATCCAGGCTCTTGGTGGGCGGTCATCTGCCTCGACCGGTTGTGTAGAGATCCAAGTACATGTGACTTGAGAATACTTGCATTTCAGTGACTTTCTTTGGCATGCTGCCACAGTAATCGGTATGACGTTTGCTTGTTCTTTACTTTATGCTAATTTGGACAGGTTCAGATTATTCACTGCAATATTGGCTACTCTAGCTTGTTTGTTTTTCAGAAATGTAGGTTTCTGTGATGTATTTATTTCAGTCACATCAGACGTAGTTATGACATCTAGTATAGGAAACAGAAGAATGTGCAAAAAGTCTTCTCAGACCTGCAATCAATTAAATCTGGGCGCTCTTGGGCTCGATTCCCGCTATAAACTACCACTTCTACAAGCTGGTAAATTGTTAAATTGCAGTTTCAAGGTACGTAGGAAATGGAAGGAACTGACTTTACAGATTAAAGTAGGTCTGTGTGAAGTCATGATTCTGTTTCATCATTCCACTTTAAAATCCAGAAATGAAACAGATTTTACCAATATGTCCGCAGTCCTTTAGAACGTCTTGTTGGTCAGACCCACACACACAACACAAAGCCGCTTTCAGTGAGACTGCAGGCCTTTCAGCAGATTGTTCTCTTCCAAACTGAGTCAATGGCTCTTGGGCGTGGACTGAAGGATGTGAGCAGACTGAGGCCATGAAAAAGCCCATTGGTTGCAGTGTCTGGAGGGGGTACAGAGGCAGGGTATAAATGCCCCCTTGTCGTTTTGTAGTCTGGGCTGAGGAAAGGAAGAAGAAGGAGTTGTGGGTGTTTTTTGTGTGTGTCTCACTCTCTGCTTTGTGTTCTCTGACGCTCACGTCTGGGTTAATAGCCCCGTTCCCACAAAGCAGGAGAATGGCAGTAATCTTGTTGGTTGAGAGATCTTCCCTCCCACGCTGACCTTAATTAAAATGCAAGGGACAGACCTGAAGGAAAAATAGGCCTCTCTTTAGAAGGCTATTGGGTGCATATACATGGTTGATTTTGATTTATGTTGCAGCAAAAAACTTAATTAGAAATGTCACAACTGGATTGACTCAAGACATCTCTGTATATTCTTGACCATTAAAAGTCTTGGTAATATCTATAAAAGTAAATGTTAATATCCCACCACAGTGGCAAATATATGTTTTTGTGGTATATTCCATGTGTGTTAATATTGACACACATAACATAAAACAGCAGGCAACAAACCACCTACACCTAGTGCTGCTGCTGAATATAGCGTCTATGTGACTCTCCTCTAGTCTCTGTCGGTGGGTTCACGTCCCCTCTGCCAGACCTGCTGACGCGGCCACATTTAAATTCTTACTGACTGGGGCAGGTCGCTCATGACAGTCTGACCAGCATCACCCAGTCACATTTATGAAGATCCAGCAGCTATGACAAAGACAAACATGGAATGTGCCATAATAGGATTCTGAAAATATGATATACAAGTATATTTAGGATAAATCGTGAGGTGTGGGCATCACTGACAGCGATAATGACAAGCAGCAGTAATGTGGGGATGAAAATATATTGCACACGCTTATCAATTAGGGATACATCCAAATTTATTACTGAGTTTTGGGAATTAAAATCACGGATCACTGATATGCTTATGATAGTGCTTTTAAAAGTTGTTATTCAAAACATACCCTACGGTATCTTCAACAAAACATGTAGATCTTGCAAATAAAGTCAGAGCTTTTCCTCAATGTGATTTGTGTGCTTTAAAAATGACTAAGAATATGAGTGGTGTTACCTAAAAACTCACTGGTAGAAGTCCGTATGTGCAAACACTACGTCGATAAAAGCGTAGACATGGTGGACGCGTGCACACACTCCTGACCACCTCTGGCGACGAGGCTTGCCAGCATACTGCCGGAAAAGAAATGAGCTGTTTAATTACGTTTGCCCTCCATGACATGACTGCCAGACTCGGGCGTCATCTTTGAACGCAACACCTCGTAATTAAAAAGGTGTTTCCATCATAAAAAGAGGAGACGGGTAATGGGGGGGAGTGTGATGAAGATGGACAACGTGCTCTGTGTGCTTACAATGCTGCTAACACCGGCCTCAGGTGGAGGTCTCTCTGACGCGCCAGCTGTGACCACTGCCAAACATCACCCGAGCTGCTGAGTTCAATTTAAATAGGCAGCCCTGCCTCATGTCTTACTGTAAGCCTCATGTGCTGTCAATCACTGCCACTCTAAAGTAATTACCTTATCTGAGTGCTGGAGTTTGTGGCGTGGGGGGTGGGGAGGTGGGGGTGGGGGGGTGGGGGGTAATCGTGCATGAATCATACCACAATCAGAGATGAGTAAGCAACGAGAGGATGTCATACTGCAGAGGCTCTGCTTCTGGCTAATAGGCAGATATTGATATGTTTTTCATTTTAGAGGTTTGGTAAAGTAATCCACGTCTCCTTTTAGATTTGGTTAATTTGACGGCTTTCGTTTTGTTATAGAATCCAGATTTCATAGAACTAGGGCGGCGTTATTTACCAGCAAACCTGAAAGGATTCTTCCCTGTTTTCACCACGTGGCACCACGAGACTGTGTGGGGCCTTGATTCATTGCCAGGCTGTAGCAGATATACAGCATAGAGCATAGACACTATTTGAAAAAAATCTTTATTTAATCAGGCAGCCTCATTGAGATTACGGCCTCTTTATCCAAGAGAGACCTGAGAACAAGAAACATTCACAAGAACACAATCAGCAAACAGAAACAACACAACTACGCAATAAACGAGGAATTAATTAAAGCAGTTACAAGAATCACAAACACAAGATAATAAAGATTTTAAATCACCAAGGGGAATGACTGCACTGCAAGTTTAAATGCAGTTTGCAGATCATTCCATTTAAAAGATGTGAGGTAGTTTGGGAGCTTTATAAATGAATGACATGAGATGGCTATTTCTGTTTGATTGTAAGGAAGTCCATCCAATAGTTTGACACAGAGAACCCCGATGAGGTCGAACTGTGTCATTTGTTATGAAGCGTAGTGCACTGTGTTGATGGGGGCAACATAACAATACAGAATGTCTCCATATACGAGGACAGACGTGAAGGTTGACTGCACAATAGTTTTACGGTCGGAAGAAGACAGACGGATTAATAACCATGGTTTGACCGATGTTAGCTGACATTAATAAGCACAGAATATACTACTACACTACCAGAGAGCACTCTGTAAACTGTAGTGGTCCTCTGGTTCATCTATGTTCACATTTGGCCGTCTTCCAGAGTACCTGGGCACGTCATGCCCAGTAAAGGAAGTCTTGTTGTTTTGTCATGGTGAAGAGTGGCCCTGAAACCTGAAACGCCTCTCTGGCCTATATTTCATAGCTGGAAACACAGTAGCAATGTAGAGAGGAAATAATAGTGCACACACTTACTTGAGAGTGTACTTAGCCGCGGGCCTTTGCCTCTACTATCGACCACCTCTGCATTAGCAGAGAAAATGGTGTCTGGAGCTGTGGGAGCAGGGAGGAAGCATTTTCATAGGCATCGCCAGACCACACCAGATATATTGTTCTTGAGTGGGCGCACTACCGGGCTCTGGAGTATTCACACAAAAACATCTTGATTTCGATACTTGAGTACGATTGATGCCTTTAGAAAAAATGAGAAAATATGCATTCATGTATCTGATAATCTGCCGTTAACCACACAATGTAAAATGCGATTTTAAAGGTTTCTCTAAATCCTGAATGAACAGACAATAGGCCCCCAGTGTCCCATCATTTTGAGAATTTTATTCTTTCATGTGGCCCCCGTTGTCTTATCCCATTTATACTGAGTCAATCCATCCATCATCTATATCTGCTTGTCTTTAGAGGGGGAGCTGGAGCCGATCCCAGCTGACATTGGGCGACGGGCGGGGCACACCATGGACAGTTCGCCAGTCAATCACAGGGCTGACACATAGAGACAGACAATCACAGGCAATTTAGATTTGTCAATTAATCTAATCTGCATGTCTTGGGATGGTGGGAGGAAGCCGGGGTGCCTGGAGAGAACCCACGCAGACACGGGGAGAAACTTTACACAGAGAAGCCCCAGCCGGCTGTTGGGTTCGAACCCAGACGCCTCTTGCTTCCTCTTGCACCACCCATTGTATTGAATATTAAATATAAATTATTAATATATCAGAGAGTCGTGGGCTTTCTTGTAGGCATCGTTTTGAAAGAAGCAGTAATGATTGTGTTTAACCTTTCCAGATGCAAATACTGAACGTACTTTAGTAGCTGCAAACAAACCCCATCAGCTACACTTCACTAAAAAGCCAGAGAAGTCTATAATGCAATGGGATTTAAATAAATTACAGATGAAGTGAACCAGAAAAAGATGTGTCATCGTCATAAAGTGAGTGAGTACCTCAATTTAGTTTGTAAAGGGTCGCAGAGCAGATGGATCTAATATCAAGTTAGTTCGGATATCAGTAGGAAATGATATGATCAGGCATAATTTAACTATGAAGACTTGCTTGAGTAAATCTAGGATTCTAGACTAGGATGCTCTGATGATCATAAATCCATAAGAAGGCCACACTGTGTTGATTGAATTCTCATTTAAAGTAATTAATGTGTAACGGGAAAAGGTATTCGTCTGTTTATGTAGAAAAATTGAATTTTTCTGAAGGCTACCCGAGGGCAACTGAGCCTGATGAAGTGCAGCTCAGGCCTGAGGGTTGTTTCACTGCTGAGACTGTTGAAAGATGAGCTGAGCCTGACGAGCTGAGTCTGAGCCGTCCTAAAATGGCCACTGGTAGATAGCGAAACCTGGTAGGTAACAACATGGCACCGCCATCCGGCCAAACTACATCTGAAAAAATAGGATTTAAGAATAATAAAGTTTTTTTTTTTTTTTTCATCCATCAATTTTAGTTTCCGATGCGTATGAGTCTCTCAGACGCTCAAATCACAAGTGTGTGTCTTTGATTCATAATGTGTCACCTTGAAACTTGCTCAAATAGGTAGAAGAGAAGGGCAGTTTATCAGTGGTCAGAGGACCAAACCCTAAAGATGACTATTGGTACATAAAGAGGAGGCGACTGAGGCCTTCCCAGCTCTATTAGCACAACATGACACCGACACGGCTCAGATCCAGTTTCATGTGGGCAGCTCTCACCCTCCCTCTGACCCGTGTTCCTTGTCCTATCTTTCAGCCATCATCAACCCCAAGCAGGCCAAAGACAACAAGAGCTTCAACTTTGATTACTCCTACTGGTCCCACACCTCGGTAACACTTTCTGCACCCCCTCCCACCACCATACACACAAACATTTGCATTATTGTGGATTGCTTTTTGTGGCATTTCTCAGGTTAATGAGAAAGTTTAAGCTTTAAGTGGCTGATTTATTGATCTCCGCCCACAGCCAGAGGACCTCAACTTTGCATCTCAGATGCAAGTGTACAAAGACATCGGAGAGGAGATGCTGCTACACGCCTTCGAGGGCTACAACGTCTGCATCTTTGCCTATGGCCAGACAGGCGCTGGAAAGTCCTACACCATGATGGGGAAACAGGATGTCAAGGATCAACAAGGAATCATCCCCCTGGTATAGACTTATTAGGATTATTTGACCCGTGCCGATAATAAATTATTCAAAAGATGATTTAGAATTTCTCAGATGTTTCAAACGTTTGTGGAAATAATGTTCTTAATTTTCTCCTTCCAGATGTGTGAAGATCTTTTCACTAAGATCAGTGACAATATTGACAACAGCATGTCTTATTCCGTGGAGGTAAGCATTGCTGCCCTCTGTCATCCCCCCTCTCCCTTAGTTTACAGTTAAGTTTATTACATTTATTTGTCAGGGACCACGTAAAAGAAAAACATTAATCTCACGCAACAAGAATAGACATATTGCACCAGACATAGCTGCTAGCTCATTTTCATCAGGTAGACACAAATACTAAGACTACTAATGCAATGAATGCACATACAGGTATACTGTGTGTGCAGCATGTCTGAACCTGTCACCTGTTATGAATGCGCAAGCTAATATTATGAATCTGAACAGGTAAGCTACATGGAGATCTACTGTGAACGTGTGCGCGACTTACTGAACCCCAAAAATAAAGGGAACCTGCGTGTTCGGGAACATCCTCTGATGGGACCTTATGTGGAGGACCTGTCTAAGTTGGCTGTCACCTCCTACAATGACATCCAGGACCTGATGGACTCCGGCAACAAGGCCAGGTGATGAAGCTGTTCATGCATTCAGGCACTTTGCTCTGTTGTACAGGGTCTGCTGAAATATACAGCTATAGTGTGGAGGAACACACACTGAATTTTGAATTCTCTTTGAATTTTGTTTCTTGATTGTGTTTGTTGGACCAACAACAGAAATAGCAGGACTTGTCATTTGCTCTGTCTTTGTAAGAGCCTTGTTGGACAAACTGATTCACTTGTCTCTGCAGGACTGTGGCTGCCACCAACATGAACGAGACGAGCAGTCGCTCGCATGCCGTCTTTAACATCATATTCACTCAGAAACGCCATGACGCTGACAGTGATAACACCTCTGAGAAGGTAGAGTTTTATCACATCCTGTGGTAAACAAGTGAGCTTGTTTAACATTGATCTGTTGCCTCCGCTTATCATTGAGCTGATTGACGACACTGATTTATATCTTGTCGTAAAATGGAAATCGATGGTTGCTTGAAGGTCATACTCTAACGATATGGTAATGTTTAATAAAGAATGAATAGCTTTAGTTTTTTTTTTATGTCCGCTGATGTGTTGCCGTTGATTTATTGGATGTTGTTTTGCAGGTCAGCAAAGTTAGTCTGGTGGATTTGGCTGGCAGTGAGAGGGCAGATTCCACTGGAGCCAAAGGGACCAGGCTTAAGGTGAAATGTTTGAATATTCAAGCACAGCTCTGAAAAACACGTTTACTTTCCTATATGGGAAACAAGCACTGTGATGATGATATGATTTTAATTATATATCCATATTAAGGAAGTGAATCAGTATCAGAATATCATTGTCTGCTTCTTGCTCTATCGCAGGAAGGAGCAAACATCAACAAATCACTAACCACACTGGGGAAAGTCATCTCTGCTTTGGCAGAAGTGGTATGTAGCATATATGCATGTTGTGCATTGTAAGATAAAGGAGATGTTTTGTACGATAAACATGTTAATTTTGCTGTCTACTTCATTTCAGGACTCTGGGTTGAATAAGGTAATTTATTAAAGTGATTTATTTTTTATTTTTTATTAACCTAAATGCCATTACAGACATTGATTTTAATGTTGCGTTTTAATTTAAAACACAGAATAAAAAGAAGAAGAAAGTGGAAAGCTTCATCCCCTACAGAGATTCAGTTTTGACCTGGCTACTGAGGGAAAATCTGGGTATGAACACGATATGTCTTTGCTTGACAAGCTCGTGTTTCTTACTGATTCATTTGTTCAGGACAAACTGAAACCAAAATTATGTTCTTTGTCGTATCAGGGGGGAATTCTCGTACTGCGATGGTAGCTGCTCTGAGTCCAGCTGACATCAACTATGATGAGACCCTCAGCACACTCAGGTAGAGCATCTTTTTCCTCCCACACCACTGCTAAATGTGCTGTTAAAGGACACTGCAGCAAGTGAGACCTAAGTGTGTGTGTGTGTGTGTGTGTGTGTGTGTGATACACGGTTTTCTCTGAGGAATACAGTACTTCAAACACCCAAAACGAGTCGCAGTGCCAGGCTGCAGAAGCCTGTGGATGTGTGATGTCAGGGGGGGGGATTGTGAATGTGTGTGCGCCTTCTTGTCTCCTCCCTCACCTGTGTCAGCATGCCCAGTGATCCCTCCCTTGTGCCCACAGGTACGCAGACCGCGCCAAACAGATCCGCTGCAACGCCGTGATCAATGAGGATCCCAACAACCGATTGGTGCGCGAGCTGAAGGAGGAGGTGTCTCGTTTGAAAGATCTCCTCTTCGCCCAGGGCCTGGGTGACATCATTGAGAGTAAGTGATCATTTATTGGGCTTTATGGGACCGTTAGTGCTGTCTCTAGATTGAATGTTAAGCGTTGGTCACCTCAGCCCACACAGCACCCCTCACACTTGTCTTCTCTCTGTGCTCATAAACATTGTGTGTGTTGATGTGCATTCAGATACGACACGAAGCAAATAAAGAGCCAGCGCAGACAAATCAATGGGAGTATGGATTCTCTGTAGGCTGCAGTGAGGCCAGAACTGGCGAACTGCAGATGTCTCCCATATTGTGGCAAAAACCAGGCAGCACTGGAAATAGTGTGGGCAGGGTCTCAAGTATTCGACTTCTGGAGCTAGCATGTCAAGCTAGCTAACATTAGCATATAGTAGAAGGTCTGAATTTTAAAATTGGGGGAATTTACCAGGCACGGAGGGTCTAATGAAAAGATGTTAATGAGATACAGTATGGGAGATGTAGGTTTTGTTCAAGTAGCACAGATCAGCAACATTGTCTTCTTCATTGGACGAAAGAGGCGTGAATTCTGGTCTAGCAGTAGACAAGATGAAAACATGTTTACATCTGTCACTTTTTCCATCGTTGTGGCCATAAGCAATTCGTTGAACTGAGAGCAGTAGAGCTAAATTGATGTTCATGTTGACTGCACTGCTCAGGTGTTGCACATAGTAAGTGCATGTGTTAAATCCATGAACATTTTGATCTAAAGGTGTTACGCTGTCTTTTTTTCTTTCCCTCTCTTTCTCTTCTCTTCTCCCAGCATATCGAGCGTCTGGTGCTGATATAGATGGTTTGAAATGTATGTTTTCTGGCTCTTGCTGTTGTTCTTGTGGCAGCTTAGCAGCACCGGTGCTTACTGTGACAGTGAATTGTTGCTTTTCTGTGTTCAATGCAGCACCGCAACATTGTAAACAACTTATGAGGATGTTTTAGCCGAGTTGCATTAAAATACGAGAAGCTAATGTTAATGCAATCTAAATAGAGCAGGGTCCAGGTCTGATTTTCAAGCTTTGTCATTTTGGCTCCAATCGTCAGGGGCCGGTTGCACAAAACACCTTACGTTAAGGTTTTCCTTAAAGTCCGAGTTAAGGTTTCCTTAAAATAAAACCGGTTGCAAAAACACCCTTAATTTGTCTCCTTACGGTTTCCTTAAAATGTATTGTTAAGTATTTAAGATTTTCTCCTTATCTTGGTCTTATACTTAAACAATCCCTTAAGGGTAGCTAAACTGTTGCACAAAAGACCTTAGCAACTAAAGTAAGGAAAGAAACGTACCCTACCTCTGACTCTATCTTAACGGCAACATGACCGAGTTTATGCCGATAAATGAAGAAAATGAAGGCACCCCGAGACGACAACCCAGTGGCTACGCTTAACCATAGATTTGACCGGCAGTCAATTCATGATTTGTCTGACAGTCTAGATTTGGATCACTCTGCTTCCTGCAGCTGTGCTCTTCCAGCCTCTTTGCAGTTAATTATTGTTCTACAGTTTTATGCTATGGGATCAAAACTAAATTGCATGCTACTTACTTATTGCACCTGTTGCTGCTGTAACACCGCAATTTCCCCACTGAGGGACTAATAAAGGATTATCTTATCTTATCTTATCTTATTCCATTTCCATTCCATTGTTTGCGGATCAAATTTACTGTTATGTGCTTCCTTTAATTGTATTCCTCCAGAAATATAATCTTTTCCTCTTCTGACCAATTTTGGTTTTCCTGTCTTCTTTTCGTCTGCCATTTTCTTACTACCTAAAGGCCAACTTTGTGTAGCGCAAGTACAAGCAAACAACTGGTCTCCATGGAAACTGTAGAATTTTACTGCTGTAAAATCTCTTTCAATGCAGTCAATGCCTTAGCGCCTTCCCGTAAATAAGGAAACCTTTTCAGAAATTCTAAGGAGAAATTCAGCCGTAAGTGACATACTGAAGGTGTTTTGTGCAACTTATGGGCTGTATGTGCCATGTCATGGTGCTGTAAACATCTGTGTATGGCTTCGTAGCTGTGACATTGGTGGGACAGCGCTTACCAGTGCATGAATCAACAAAGCAGAACAATACAACATGGACGAATATGAACCATACTGAGAGATGTTTCATCCCAATCTTTAATTTCCCCCGATGTAGCTTCCCATTCTCCTGGCAGGGGCTGTCTGGCTTTTTCGCCTCCTGCTGGCAACCCTGGCAGAAAACCCAAGATGACGATGCAGAGAGTATATTATATTTGTATAATATTTGATCTTTGAGGGAGTCATCTCATTTTATGCCATACATTTATACTGCCTTTCAATAACACATGACTCCATTAACTGCACTGCGAAGGCGATATGATCCATCTTGGCGGACAGCAGCCGGTCCAGATGGATGTGTGTGATACACTTTCCCAGTTCATTGCTCTATGTTGCCATAGCAGCAGCTGCAGGGTTGATATTCTTGATTTCTTTTAATCTATCATAGGCCTTCCAGGTGCGACCACGATGCCACGATAAAACACTGAACAAAAAACAGGCAACGTGATGTAAAATCATGTTTGTTTGTAGACTATTTTGATAAGTATTACCTCTGCTAATTTTCAAAAATGTCCAATGACGACTTAGGTTTCAAGGCCATCCAAACAAACTCACCACTGTGTATGATTCTTTGCCAGAGAAATGGATTTCTGCTTTCAGTAATTTGGTTGACATAGCTCATTTTAGAGAAGCACGCTGAGCATTAACTACGTCTTGCTGCTTTTAGATAATAATCTTAATTGAGAGTTGTGGCTTCCCAGTGCTCTCTGCAGGAAATCTGAACCTACAATACAAATAACAAAAGAGTCATTGTGTCTCTGCACAAAGGGCGGCCTAGCTTATGTACTTTATTTTCCATACATGATGGCTAATTTTGATTTCGATGTTAAAGATGCTTGATTGCGAGTGAGCAGCAGAACACTAGATTATCTGAAACAGCAGATGAACAGTTCATATATATATATATATATATATATATGGCAAATTTAAATTTTTTCTTGTTTTTGAATGTTCCTGCATATGATGCTCTGCTTGAAGATTTTTCATAATAGCTGCATTTTCATTGGTTATGGCTGGACGGCCTCCCTGTTGCATTTTTTAAGTTGGTCCTCTCTGCGTGTGGCTTTCTGCTGGTGCTGCGCTCGCTTGTATACTAGCAATTCAAATCTCTGTGACTTTTTGTGACTTGTTTCAGGCCGCATATCTTCTTTTCTACTCTCTCTTCTCTCCTCTTCCCTATCTGTTTGCATTTCTCCATTTCTTTATTCCCAATTATCGATGACCCCAACCCAACTCCCTGTACATACACCGTGCCCCCTCCCACCCCCGACAGACCTATCCGATTACAAGAACAATAACAATAAAGGCCAAGCTGTGAATCAAAGGGATGATCTCTCCACAGTGACCAATGCCATGACAGGGATGAGTCCCTCACCGTCTCTCTCAGCCTTGTCCAGCCGCGCCGGATCCATCGCCAGTCTGCATGACCGCATCATGTTCAGCCCAGGCAGCGAGGAGGCCATCGAGAGGCTGAAGGTGAACTCTGGATAACATACTGCAGTTCATCTTGTACATATTGCTCATCAGCTGCATATTTTCAGATCAAATTCAGATACATCTTCAGTGTCTTCACTAAGTATTTTTACTCATAACAGTTTCTGGTTGGTGATATTCTATGTTTTTGCTATTGTCAACAAGTCTCACGAACAGATCAATCTTCAATGTGTTAGTCTGTTTCTCAATACTGTCTGACTTCCCCAGACTGGCCCAAGTATTCTTGGGGCATTTTATACTGGTATTAGAAAAAATTGATAGGAGAGGGATGACAGGAAGTGAGGGGAATAATAGGCAACAAAGGTCTCCAGCCGGACTCAATCCCAATAGTTGCATTTTTAAACAATTTGCTTACAACAGTGGCTCAGAACAGCTTTTTTCAAATGTTACTCAAACGGGTTAGTTACATATTTGTTGAGGACTATTTTCATTAATGGATTTGGAGCTCTAGTGAGTATTTATGGCAGCAGGACTATGTAAGGCTGTATGTGGGCTTAACTCAAAATAAACTGTAGTGGCCACGTTCACCTTAATTAAGAAGCATGTCAGCCGGTGCATCAGGGCGACTCATTCTGTTTTTAATTGTTTTTGGACAACAGTGGAGCTCTATGCCACAGAGGAATCAAATATATCCAGCTTTAGCTACACAGACAATACTTCAATCAGTTAATCAATTAATTGCTGGTTTAGTTTTTTTCATGGGATTTGTTGGCAAAAAGAAAAATATAGAACACCATTGAAATAAATGTTTTTAATGACCACTGTCTTTTGAAATATCAGGAAACAGAGAAAATCATCGCTGAACTCAATGAGACGTGGGAAGAAAAGCTCCGCCGAACGGAAGCCATTAGAATGGAAAGGTGAGATTTACGACATTTCGTTTATATTTAACTTTATTTAATTTTATTGGAAAAAATTCTTAAGATTCAGATTTTCTCTTAGAAAAGAGTCCTAGCCAACAAAAAACATATGCAGTTGGGAAAATAATAATTCATGAACACAGGAAATGGTTTAAAACAAGAATTTCTTTTTTTAATATAGTAATATTCCTGTATTTCTAGTCTGTTATTTATCTTAAAATGACTCCATAACTGGCACCAAGAAGAAGGTGCAAAAATAGAACAGGTTTAAGGAATAGCATGCATATGTTTTCCCTCTCGACCTGAGGTTGTAACTACTAATAGAATATTTAGCAAATATGAAACAATGGTGTTGTTTTTGCAGTTTTGACTCGTAAAGAATAATGAACCTGAGAAAATCCCAGATCTCATGTAAATTATATTGATGAGTGAGGCATCTTGACATAAAGCCAAATCATGCAGCCGCTTGGTTTACTGAGAGTCTGACTTTCATCCACAGAGAGGCCTTGCTGGCAGAAATGGGTGTAGCAATGCGAGAGGATGGTGGGACAGTTGGTGTGTTCTCTCCTAAAAAGGTACCAGCATATGAGATGTCTCCAAAAATGTGATCTAACACTTACCATTGAAATGATTCACTAAAAGGCTTGTTTATTTACCCCAAAGCCCTCCGATAGCCCTAGAAAGCCCCAGCCTGTGTTTATCGACACAGTCGGGCTGTTTTCCCCCAACGAGGTTTGTAGCTGTGAAGTGTTTAAAGCTATCTCCTCCTCTGAGTGTTCTGAGTGTCACTTCAGCAGGAGCCGCGCCAAGGCACATCAGTCGAGGATTTTTCTTTTTCATTAAGTGTTATCTTTAACGTACTTCATTATTCACTTCAAACGCTCCCTGAAGGCAGCAATGGGTGTAAACATGGAGGGGACAGATAATGGTAGTGCCCCTATTTCAGTGATTTATGGCTGTTTGCCTGCAGCCCCACAACATCTGTCTGAGACTACATTAAACGCTCAGTGCTGTGAAGCTGTAGGGAGTGAATTTGACTGCATGCTTTTAACTATTGCTGATTGCTTGATGTTTGTTACTGGGAGAGATTTATTTTCCGCTCTCTGATGTGCAGTGTGTGCATATGTTATATTGTAAATAACATATGGCTAATGAATGATTTATATTACTCACCAAATTTCTACATTTAGTAAATGATTCCTTGTTCCATGTCAGACACCTCATCTGGTGAACCTCAACGAGGATCCTCTGATGTCTGAGTGCCTGCTGTATTACATTAAAGACGGGATCACCAGGTAAGATATTGTCAGGTATTTTCTGATCTAGTATTAGGATTTTAGTTAGGCACACTTGTTTGCCCTGACATCATCTTGTCATTTTTTCTTCTTTAGGGTCGGTCGTTTAGACGCCAGCAGTCGTCAGGATATAGTCCTCAGCGGCCATTTCATCAAGGATGAGCACTGCACCTTCACCAGTTCTACTGGTCCAATGGGAGAAAGTGCGTGATCTTTATCTTTCTCCACAGGCTTTTTGTTGTATATGTCAGAGTTGAATATTGACAGGCAGGAAGTGTCATATTGTCCTCTCTGTTCCTGCACAGCGGTTGTCCTAGAGCCCTGTGAAGAAGCTGAGACGTATGTCAACGGAAAGTTAGTGACAGAGCCCACTGTCCTCAAATCAGGTCAGTTAGCGCTCTGCTCTGTGAAGGTCACCTGTCTTGGAAGTTTTAAAAATGCTTAATTTTTACTGGTTTTTTTTCAAGGTTAGTAATAGGCTTCGAATATACTTTTTATAAAGTGCTTGATTTCAGCATAATCTGGTGTTCCATCGTCTACACAATCACTCAGGAAAACCAAACATCTTTTGACATGAAACAATTTCCTGTCTCCTGGAATTTATAGTAACAATTAAAGGCTTTGAGAGGCTGGAACGTTTTGGTTTAGGCACCTTGAAAGTGCTTAAAAAGTGCTTTAATTTTACACGTACCCTCCTAGTAGCAACATGTTTTGCGGTACACTCTTTGTATGCATTCATCTTAACACATTTTGATTCTTTGTTCTTGTAAAGGAAATCGCATCATCCTGGGAAAGAGCCATGTTTTCCGGTTCAACCACCCTGAGCAGGCCAGGGCCGAGAGGGAGAGGACCCCATGTGCTGAAACCCCTGCTGAGCCCGTGGACTGGGCCTTCGCCCAGAGGGAGCTGCTCGACAAACAGGGCATTGACATGAAACAGGAAATGGACCAGAGGTACTTTGTTTGGGGAGACAACGAGCCATTCAATTTTACCTTTACAAGAAACACAGTGTAGGTAGCAGATAGGGCCTCACCACCATATTATAGACAGGAACAACAGATAAGGAAGCTAAGAAAGAAGAGTAATACTACTGATAATTAAAATCTTAATCGCTATCACATTATGCAAGTCTGCAGCACAGTGCACACACAATAAATGGCGTGCTGCTCCAGAAGCTTAGGGCCACCTGTGCAAGGCGGAGCATCACCTCTCTCAAACCTGTTTTGTTCACTTGTGTTCATGTCTTCAGGCTGCAGGAGTTGGAGGACCAGTATCGCAAAGAAAGAGAGGAGGCCAACAACCTTCTGGAGCAGCAAAGACTGGTACAGTGATGAGCAGCCTTGTGTGCTGTTGACATTAATCATTAAAGCCACACGTGGTGACATTAGATCTAACTAATACTGTGTTGTTAGGAGACGGGTCTGTAGGTATATTTAATTCTTTTGCACATATATGTTTCATATATAATATGTACTGTATTTAAGTCAAAAAAAAGTTACAACAAAAGTACCTCTTCACCTCTCATACAGCATTTTAAATGAAAATAAGCCACAAGATATTTTGCTTTACATTCAATACAGTATTTACAAATGTAAATAAAAGAAGTATTTTTTTGAATGAACTTTGGTCCTCAATTTCATCAGTTCTGTCATTCGATGGGACAGCACTGAGATCTGTTCCTAAATGGCTTGTTAATGTGCTAAGCCTGGGTGTGGTGACACGGGTCTTCATTAATCAATTGTCTAGGATTATGAGAGCAAGCTGGAGGCTCTTCAGAAGCAAGTGGACCGTTACTACCCAGAAGCCCTTGAAGAAGAGGAAGAGCCAGAAGAGGAAGGTAGTGCACATTACTGGACCCGGATACATGTCTTTTATTGGTGGTGAGCAAATCCTCAGCAATTGATGATGTTTTATCCTTTCTTGCCACAGTGCAATGGACAGAGAGGGAAAGGGAGCTGGCTGTGTGGAGCTTTCGTAAGTGGCGGTGCTACCAGTTCACCTCTCTCCGTGACCTGTTATGGGGAAACGCCATCTTCCTTAAGGAGGCCAATGCCATCAGTGTGGAACTGAAGAAGAAGGTCTAACGTGTTGCTGTCATTTGGACTCCGATTCATGTTAAAATATGGCTCTCTGACCATACCAATGCTTTTTGTGCCCCTGCAGGTCCAGTTCCAGTTTGTGCTGCTCACAGACACTCTCTACTCCCCCCTGCCTCCAGACCTGTTGCCCCCAGAGGCGACTAAGGACAGAGAGATACGTCACTTTCCACGCACCATTGTGGCCGTGGAGGTGCAGGATCAGAAAAATGGAGCCACCCACTATTGGACATTAGAAAAACTAAGGTACATAAACAGGCACCAAGTCTTTGCCCAACAGTGTTTTTAAAAGAGGTCAATATATTGCTGATAGACTGTCATGCAATATAATTCTTGTGAGCTAAAAGTAATTTTTTTACTAGAAAAATTCTATTATATAACTATTTACATAATTTTCCTTTGATAAACAGCATTAACAAAAAATGTTACAGTTTCTTTGTGAGGAATACATTTCATAAAAGCACAGTATTCACTGGAAGAAAGAACATTTCTCATTAACTCCATGCTGTGCTTCTTTTTAGCGCATTGACTTAATGTGCTAATTGTTGCTGCTCCTTGCAGGCAGAGGCTAAATCTCATGAGAGAGATGTATGATCGCGCTGCTGATGTGCCCAACAATACCACCGAAGAATGTGAAAATGTGATGACTGGAGGGGACCCGTTTTATGACCGCTTCCCCTGGTTCCGTCTGGTCGGCAGGTACATACTAAACACCATTGGCCCTATATAGTATACATGGACAGAACAGGACAGGAAGGCATTCATACTGAACTCATACAAAGGTCAACATCAGAGAGCAAACAGAGGCCCAGTGTTAGTCATATCCATTCAGGATAATGGGAGTCTGTTGTTATTGTGCATGCGGTTTAACTGATGGACCATAATGACAGAGACACCAGCATGAAGTAGTCTGCAGCCCAATTCATTAGGGTGTCTCTGTCATTACAAACTGAAGTCTAATGTTCCAGGATTGTGCTCTTGAGTGCACCACTATCATCAAATCTGTCCATTAAAAATTGTATTTATATGAAGGACTTACTGTCATTATCAATAATCAATCATGTATTAAAACATTTGATCACACATTTGCACTAACAGCTTTTAAATGTATTAATTCAGCATTTTTTTTATTCACAATGAACCTGTGCCATATCTTCTCATAACTGACCACCTTTACCTCAGGGTACTGCCAGTTTTCAACTTTTAATATCTATGTGCTTTATTAATGAATGAAGTGCCTTCTTTTTCTGGTAGCCAGTGGGAGTATATTTCTTCTGAACACGGGCTTGCAGCTTTAATACAAAGGATGGAACTGACAACCAATGGAAATGGTCGGTACATGCTAGTTGATGCCAGGCCCATCTTCTTTTTTTAATGGGAAAAATCAGCTGTGGAACATGTGAGATCAACATTTCGTCAGTCCTCCTACTCAAAGCCTGCCGTTTCTTTCTCTCCCACTTTGGTACACAGTCTCTCAATCTCTCTACCAAGCTCTCTCTCTTGCAGATGGGTGCTACACGCGGTCACATGGTCCTGTTACATAATATTCAGCTCCTCGAGCCTTTAATATCGTTTGGCTCCTGCAAGACAAGCAAAAATTATCCAGCATTTATCTGAAAAATGGCTCTTTGAAATATGTTGTTTGTCAGTTCATTTAGATTTTCTATTCATACAATAGGTGAGTAATACAGGCAGGCATACTGTATGTGGCCAAGAGCACCACCTCTAATTACATTTAGTTCCCCAGACAAATGATGTATCAGCAGTCAAGTTTTATTTGGATTTTTTTTGTATTGTGTGAGGGCTGCTGATTTGACTAAAGGCTGAACACTAGAAGTAACTGCTGTTGATAATGGTGGGTAATATATTGGTTATATTGGGTAAATTATAAATAAATATTTAATAAAATAAATGTATTTATTATTTAATAACATAATAAATAAGATGATAAATGAGAATATCTAATACAATTAGAGAGATGTAGTAGAAGTGTAGGCATGAATGTATGAATAATGAATAGTATGAATAATAAAAGTCTAGTACAGTATACAGTGTACCACCCACCAAAGCAGAATTGGTGATCTTTAAGGGGGTTGGATGAATACATAAACAGGCAGATATAAGATGAGCCAGTCTTAGCGTAACCATTTCTGCCTGCTGTGATACCTGGAAGTGACTGGCCTCTTTGGAAGCAAATCTTTTTTCTGCAAGGTGTCAAACGTCACCTTCACCTTCTGGCACACTTTATTCAGTTCAATTCAGTTAGCTTTATTAGCATGATCATAGCAGAATATAGTATTACCAAAGTCCTACGTGCTAAGTGCTAATCTATACATTTATATTGGCTGTATGTTTATATGTATACATTTTGAACAGTGTACCAAGCTTCAACATTACAACAAAAGCAAACATTTGATGAACAAATATGAAAACAGGCAACCCCCCCCACCCAACCTGCCCCTTAATGTGAAGAAAAGGAATCATGAGCACATTTTTGATCATTGATTGTCGTGCAGGATATAACCAATTCTATATAGACTATATCTATCTAGATATATCTATCTATAGACAATCAATTACTGTACATACACTCTCAGCAAAGGCGGTTAGATACTGCTAATGACCATTGTATCTTGTCTTGCAAGCTCCCATCTGTCCTCTGTGTCTCCACTGTACATGTGTGCTGTCCACTAAAACAGACGTTGCAGGTTTTTGAAGGTTTTTACCATATGGTGCTACCGTCCCTCTTGTTTGAACAAGTGTGTGCTTACTATTTAACCGTTCTAACCGACTTCCCATGTCTCTGGCTGCACCAGAAACCCCATTTTCAACACATGCATGAGCGAGCGCATGAGTGACCCTACCCCATCCCCGACCCTCTCCAACTCTGAAATTACTGAGCTGGCTGACCTGCAGCGTGAGGGTCGAGGGGAGGAGGAGTTGGAGGAGTTGGAGGACCTGGATGATGATATCTTTTTGGACGACCCGTGCTTGGAGCTCGGGGGAGATGATGATGATGATGATGATCATGATGATGATGATGATGATGATGATGATGATGATGAGGGAGAGCTCTGCCGAGGCTCCAGCGAAGGCCAGGATCCCTTTTACGACCGCTCACCATTATTCAGTGTAGTGGGAAGGTTGGTGAGGTTTCGGGAGCATGCTGGTGGAAACTAGCTCTTTCACGCTGAGACGCAGGGTCTGTCTCCCTCGATAGACATCAGCACAGATGAAGTGACACTTTTGAAAAGACTGATAAAGCACGAGAGTATGTTCTCACAAAGTCCTCAATCTGCTGCAGACTGAGTACATGAAATATGCACATGAAATTTTGTTTTCTAATATTGCAGCCATACATCTTCTGTCCAAATTAGCCTGCTTTTTGGTTTATAAACGGACATGTTCCATTGTACCGTTCAATTGGGACAAATAAGCTACACTAATATCAACATAGAGTTGGGGCATATCTGTTGGATATCCTCAGTGGCGATTTGAAGACTTTACTTATACTGTTTTGATTGTGGGAAATGAATACATGTTCATCTTCTTAAACACTTCCTGCGTGCTAATTAATTCAACTCAAACTAGCCACTTTAGTTTCTGTTCCCTGTCTCAGTTGTCCCTGTCACCACGTCTCATGTTTGAGACCCAAATGTTCTCAAATGTCCAACCACTACACAGACATTTGAACATGATTCTGAGTGGAAACCGGAGTAGACATTTGTGGGCTTCAAGGTTTATCTTTTGCTTTCTATCTTTAATCTCATCAAATCTGACCGTTGCTTGATTTTCTTTGGGTTTTTTTTGCTAACTGTTCTTTTCCCCCACACTAATTTGCACTAAATGCTTCTCCTGCATAGTACAGTTCTACTAAAATAAGTCCTCTATGTCAGCCCAGGGTGGGTCAGTTCATACCACTTGTTTCCATCCAAGCAAAGTTGATTCTCAACGGCTGCTTGAGTTGTGTGTCCCACTTATTACCTGTGGCTAAATGCAAACTAGCAGCTTTTAAAGAAGATCATTCACTAGCCGAAGCACTGACATGTCTCATGGAGTATTTTCAGGTCTGATTCGCGTAACACAGGAACCCACAAGTGAAATGTTTTCACCTTGCTGTCAAACTGGAATAAGTATGAAAGAGTCTGGAAATTATCGTCTGAAATAGCAAAGTGGTGTTCAAGGAAGACTCAAAATCTCAAGATGAAAGAGCTGGTTTCTATTGCAGCTGTCTCTTTTAGGCATGCCAGAGCACAAGTCTTTTCATTTTGACCTTTTTTGTCAATTTTTACTTGAATACGTCTGATGATGAACTAGTGCCCCTCCTTTGCACCAATTAACACTTCAACCCAGGAGGTGCACTTTGATTTCTGATGTCATTCGTTGGTTTTTGGTGTAGCATACAACATATCAAGCTGCTGGCAGTTTTTATTCAAGCTGAGCCATGTTCCGTATGATGATTTCTGTTCCATTTGCTTTTGATTCCTTTGAGTCGAGAAGTTGAAAGCATTTTTGTTCACCCTTTTTTGTCCTGAGCATGCCTTCTTTGCACCTCACCAATCTTGTCATAAGCCTCTCCCTCTTTTACACTCCTCCACCCTTAAATGTCTACCCCTATTGGCTTTTGGGATAACGTGGTCCTCGACTGCAAGATCAAATATTGTAGCTAAAAACTAGAGATTGAGAAACCGAGAGAGAGAGAGAGTAGCGAGAATGTAGTTGTTCCTGCATTTATTTTTCCAAATGCAGGAATCTTTTCACTACCCCTGAAATATTTTCAAATCTAATACAAATACAAAGTGCCTCAAGTGCTTATTTGGCTCAGGACATTTGATATGTAGTGTAGTGGTTTCATACTGAGGCATGTTCAAGTTGCAGTTGCATATAGTCATTAAGCAATGCAAAAACGCTTTATTTCAGGAATGGAATTCATTGCTTTCATTGAGGAAAACATCTGCTGTCCAGCTTAGTACTGAGCTGGTTTCCAGTAGTTTGAAATCATTTAAAGAATTCTAAGTTGACCCTTACACACATGCTCCTTAGCCTCACCAAGCTTTCACCAGTACAATACAAAAGTTAAGGATTACTGCATGTGACCCATAATTGTTCTGATAATATTGTTATTTATAGATGGTGAGGAAAAGCCCCTACAAAGCAATAGTAAAGGGCAGCCATGGCCATCGCAAGAGCAGTCCCAGCTTCTGTTTGGTTGCTTTGCAGCTCTGTGTTCTGTTGTCCAGTCCAGTGAAATGTTATCAGGTCTGAGCCATCTTCTTCGCTTGGTTGTTTTTAACTTTTTATTATCTCTCTCGCTCTCTTTCTGCTTCCTGCTCAGGGCTTTTGTATATCTGAGCAACCTGCTTTACCCGGTTCCTCTCGTCCACCGCGTGGCCATCGTTAGCGAGAAGGGAGAAGTGAAGGGCTTCCTCCGAGTGGCGGTGCAGGCCATATCAGGTAAGGCTCGGATCCTCAGCCTCGTGATTGTTAAGACAAAGGGAATGGAGGGATTGACAGGACAGACTGCATGTGACTTCTTGAGGGAGTGAAGTGAAGGTGCTTTGTGTTTCCCGCCAGCTGATGAGGAAGCTCCCGACTACGGCTCAGGAGTGAGGCAGTCAGGCACTGCCAAAATCTCCTTTGAGGATCAGCAATATGAAAAGGTAGGAGGAAAATCATTATACGTAGCACATACAGCACTCACCTGTGTATGATAACCTGCTAACCAGTCTGTTTTTTGCAGTTCCAGTCCGAGTCCTGCTCTGTAGGACTGTCCCATACAGGGATATCCCAGGAGGAGCTTCGTATCGTGGAAGGGGAGGGGCAGAATGCAGAAATGGGACCTTCAGCTGATGAGGTCAACAACAACACATGTGCGGGTAATCGTATTTTACGAATGAATGGATTCATGTTTTGTGTGTGTGTGTGTGTGTGTTTGTGTGTGTGTGTGTGTGTAGTACCCCACTTGGCAGTGGGAGTTTATTGTAGATTTACTGGCCTAAATCTGGCACACCAGGCTGCTAGACTCAGTGCCCAAAATCCTAGCCAAAGCTCACCCATCCACGGTTCATGGTGCCACAAAACAACTGAGCATACTGACAATCGGCTCCCCTGAATGCAAGCTTTAACCTGTGTCTCATTTCTATTTTGCTGTCCTCACAGCTGGTGCAGATGAGCTGGAGAATCCGCTGAAGGCCAGCGAGGACGGCCCGCTTGACACAACTCTGGAGCACCTGAAGATCGGCAATGTCTTTACCTTCAGGGTGACTGTCCTGCAAGCCTCCAGCATCTCTGCAGAATACGCCGACATATTCTGCCAGTTCAAGTGAGCAGTTCATCAAAATGTTTTTCATTGTACATTTTCACTCATTCATCGTGCTCCCGTCCCGTGTTTCACATGTAAATAGTCATATTTTGCCATTTGGATTGATTTCAGTTTCATCCACCGCCATGATGAGGCCTTCTCCACTGAGCCCCTAAAAAACACAGGCCGTGGCCCCCCTCTTGGCTTCTACCATGTGCAGAATGTAAGAAGGATCAGCCAGATTCAATGAGGATGTGGCAGGTTTAAATAGGTCATGTATTTTAACATCACTGTGTTGCTTTTATAGATTGCTGTTGAAGTTACTAAATCCTTTGTTGACTACATCAAGACTCAGCCAATTGTGTTTGAGGTGTTTGGACACTACCAGAAACAGCCTTTCCTTCCACTCTGTAAAGACGTCATCAGGTACCTTGCTATGAAGTCTGCTGATAGACCTGATTTACTGAGATACAAAGATATAATATATATATGTATATTGTGTTATCCTAAAATGACGCATGATCGTGTGTTATTTCTACAACCAGTCCACTTCGTCCCTGCAGAAGACAGTTCCCACGAGTGATGCCTCTGTCCAAACCAGGTAAAAAACCTCCCTGCAGAGTTACTTTGCTTGAATTCCACCATTTATTTTTGTTGCATTGTCTTTGCACTGGTCTCTCTGCAAGTCATGTCATCTTAGCTTCATGTTGTTGGCTATGAGCAGCTGACTCTGACCCCTCGCCGGACCGGGAGAAATCGCTGGAGCTGATCCGATACCTGGTCCCAGATGTGTTCAATGGGTCGCTGGTGGACTCGTTGTCAGGCCATGCTCTGTCTGCTGCTGGCATGGCTGCTTCCTTCCTACTGGAAGGAAACGAGCAGGCTCAGCTGACAGCTCCACCCACCTCTATCTGTTCAGTTATTAAAGCTCAGAAGCCGGGTTGGTTAATGCTGTCAGATCCAAGAGAATCCTGTGACTGAAAGACCTTTTATATCAAGTGTTTTTCTTGGTGTGACTTAAAAATCACTCCACAGCCAAGTTACTGGTATGCCTTATTGCAGTTGATTCATTAGTGACTATTTCAAAGAAAACAACATTACTTTTATGTAGAGATTCAAACTGCTGTGACAACAAGCACCAATTTTGCTGAATAATAGCTCAAATGTAACACTGAGTTCCTTCCAACTATGGGTCGATGTTCTGTAACTGACCCTGTGGCATGACCTTCCTGTAGAGGGGGAGATAGAGTGTCACAAAAAAGAACAATAATTATGATTATTTGTGCTTTGGCAACATTGTTTGCTGAGACTTTCATGGCAATAATGCCCTTTGAATTGAACTGAATTGAATTAAGTAGCATGTTCTAAGTCTCTCTGCTATAGTTTATCTTACAGTTACTTCTCACTGACTAGTGGAAGCTGTAATAGTTTTAAAAATGAAACTCTTTGATATAAAAAGGGAGTTTTCTTGTGTCAGGATTCAGGTGGATTGGCTCTCTGGTGTAGTGTATGTTTACTGTCAACCTGCGTGATGGATTCTCCTTGCAGTTCCTTCTTTGAGTTTGAATAGGATGGGAATGTTAACTATGTGGTACACTATGCAGTAATATATATATAATACTTTACACAAATAATACTTTATTGATCCCCAGAAGGGCAATTTTTCACATGTTACAGCAGTGTAAGAAACAATCCAAAGAGGTAGGAAAAAGCTAAAGAACTATTTAAAATAATAAATACAACAAAATAAGAATTACAGGAAATTACATTTGAAGGCTATAATACATTATATATACATTTCAATACATCAGCCATGCTGTGCACATGATTTGTGCATTGGGCAAATATATATGTGCAGAGGTAGAATAATGCATTATATGTTTAATATACTATATATTATGCTGCTTCTTCAGCTTGGGCCAAACTCTAGGGTTGCATGTGAATGTTTTTCATGCACACTCTCTCTTAACTCTGAACTCCTTTTGGGGAGCTACCTTAAATTGGAGGATTGTAGTTAACTCATGGTTGGACTAGATTTAATCATTTCTACAAAACACTGATGATCAACAACATCAATGCTGTTAAAGGAGAATACTGCTCAATGAGTTTGTGCATATTCTTTTCCTCATGCACAGAAGGTTCACTCTGTACACCAAAGACAGGTCTAGTGCTAGTAAAGGTGCATGAATACAAATGTGAAATCTTAAATAGCATAAGGAAATTTAGTGGTATTCTCCTTTAAGAGAGGACTGCAGAGTTGCTTAGAAATCTGCTGAAGGAAATAGCTCATTTTACAGGACTGAGTGGTTCCTCTCTTTCCCCACATCACTGATTTCCTTTCTTCTTCCCTTTTTCTTCCCTTTGTAGGGTTAGAGCAGCTCCCTGCTGTTAACTACTAGTCTGCTCTCTTGTCTACTCTCAACCTGTCTTACACTATCGGTCTCCTTTTTCAACACAGTACCTGCCACCAAGCTTACAGCTATGACCAGCCCGCAGGCAGGACCCTGCCACTGCAAATATGATCTCATGGTATTCTTTGAGATCTGCGAGCTGGAGGCCAATGGAGAGTGAGTATCCTGTGTCACCCCTCGCCAAACATCCAGTGGTGGATGCTGATGTGCGGAATGATTTTGAGGAGCTTCCCATGAATTTATATTATTTAGGAATATGTATTAACTGTGGATCACATAAATGTCTCCAGCACTATTAATCACTGGCACATGAACAAATCAGTGAAGCTTGTTTTCATCTGTGTCTTCCCAGCTACATTCCTGCAGTGGTGGACCACAGAGGAGGAATGCCTTGCCATGGCACATTCCTGCTTCACCAGGTGTGTCAATTACACTGTGAGCAAATATAATATTTGGAACATTTTAAATGTACTGAGAATAATGAGTATGTTTCTTTCTTTGCTGTCTTGTGTGTCTTTTCATCACACCCACAGGGCCTCCAGAGGAGAATCACTGTTACCATTGTACACGAGTCAGGAGGTGACATGGAATGGAAGGAAATCCGTGAACTTGTTGTGGGTAAGTTGGGTTTTCAGGCTTTCTTATCCGAAAAACCAAACATTGTACCAGCAGTGATATTGCCTTTTGTATGAGCCGTTCTAACTGAGGCACTTGTGCCTTTCTAGGACGTCTCCGCAGCACACCTGAAGCTGATGAGACCATCATTGACCCCAATATTCTGTCTCTCAACATCTTGTCTGCTGGGTATGTCAGGCCCATGCAAGAAGACCGGTACGTACTGGCGTACACATTTGATGGAAACGCATTACACCGGGTCAGGCCATCTTTTGTAGGTTTTTGTAGGAATTTAATATTAGAAATGTCTAATGGCCACAGATATGTTTGTTTATTCTAGGTTGAAGGTTGAAGCAGCTTTTCAGAATTGGAAACCATTCTATGGTTCTGATTTTTATGTCAACAACAGTGTTATCTGAGGACCTCACTTTATTACTGCTGTGGCAGCTTCTGCACTGGAACCCAACATGGGCAAATGCATGGCATAGTGAACCAGCTGTATTTGCCAAAAAACCAAAAGCATGGCAGAGGAGGCACAGCTTGAATGTTATAACAAACCCCAGCAAGTACTTTTGTGTCATTATCGTTATTATTGTGTCTGCATGATTCCAGTTTCCTCTTCCTAATTGCAGGAGGCCACGCATAAAAACTCCAGCGTGACCATGAGCAAAGAGAATCCAATTTCCCTTGAGTTATTTAAGAGTATCTTTTTAAACCTTAACCTGCCATAACAGCAGTTCTGAATTCAATTTTCCATGCTGGCTGTACGACCCTCCTTGGTGTTAATCCGTACTTCGTTGTTTGATGGTCATCATTGCACCTACATGTTGCATCTCACCTTGTTCATCATCTAACCCATCTCATCTCTCAACTGTGATTAGATCTACTAACCCCAACACTGACCTGCTCGTAGATTTCAAGAGCCACTTTTGTTTTTACCAAGCACCCTTCATTAACTAACGCTGTAGCACCCCCATTTGAAATTAAAATGCATGTCTTTCTAATTTATACAGCAGCACGTATCACTGCAAGTACAGTAGTGTAAACAACCCTCACTAACAACCCTTAAACTATGGAGTCATAGGAGTGCCATAAAAAAAGAATAAATCTGAGAATAAGACAATAAATGTGGACATATAAAGAGAAATAAAATAATAAGTAAATGTGGATATATAAAGTCAGACAATTATTTTTTCTTTTGCTATTGCTATTCCTTGAAGGGCCAAGTTGTCAATAAACTGGCTTTGGGCGGGTCTTCCTGTCAAGGCTGAGTAATCAATTCATGCACACATGAATCCTGCTTTGGCAGGAGCTTTTTAGCACGGACAACAGGAAGTACACGCGATGCAAGGGCTGGATGCCAATCGGATTGTCTTCCTAATGTGTGAGCCGGTGTTCCGTCCATTATCTGGTCATCTGCATGGAGAGGTGTATTTGTAATTTGCCGAGACCTTTTTTTCCTACGTGCCATAATCAGTAATAATAATAATAATAATAATAAACATTTTATAGCACCATTCATACTAGAAATGCAGTTCAAAGTGCTTTACAATAAAGAAATTAAATGTACCAAGTACTTCACAGAAGAGAATGTCATAAAATAAAGTGCAGTTAAGAGAAAGAAAACTTGTAAAATGTAAATATAAGAAATGGTAACCATAAAATTAGCATATTTAAAAGAAGTGCAGCAGTCCATGAAATTAAATTGAAAGATTTAAGCGAGCTGGCTTCCCTGATATCTATCGGCAGTGTGTTCCATGGCTTTGGGGCATAATTGATACTTTACCCCTTATGGATTTCATGGCAGAGAGGATTGATCCTTCAGGCGGAGGATACCTGGTCTCCTTCGCTCCCATTGCGAAGTCACTTTGCGTAGTTGGATAAACATATGTCACATACATGTCAGTGTCTCTATTAGTCCATGCAGACATTTGCCCAAGACTCTCCATGACATCTTCCACCAAGATGAAATGTTCCTCCACATACTGTGCAAGTGTTAAAAGAACTTGACACTTCTCCTTAACTCTTGCTCTGTTTCTGCCATGATTTTTCCTTCCCTGATTCAAACAAACTGCTAACTCGTTCACACTGTGCATGCACAAATCTGCGTTGGGTCTACTTCCTGTTGTCCGTGCTAAAAAGCTCCCACCAAATCAGGGTTCATGTTGCATGAATTGATTACTCAGCCTTGACAGGATGGCCCCCCCAAAGCCAGCTGATTGACAGCTTCGCCCTTCAAGGAATAGCAAAAGCAATAATGGAAAATTATTATTTGTCTTGTTGATATCATACTGAAATTCACACAGAATGGACAAAAGACATTAGGTACCGCTCTGTGACTCACAACCTAAAGGAAAAACATATTAAGAGGGGCTTTGGTCCCTCTTTTGTTCTACAGCTAACCACTAGAGGGCAGTAGGTCTCTATTAATGATCATGGCCACATAGTCAGAACTTGGGTAACATGTTTATTGAAGAAATGCAGTAATTACTGGCAAAAAAAACACTATTAACTCTTCAATAGTTTGTCTTTTAACATCCAAAATCACTTACCATTAACATCACCACTGTTGGCACAATAACTCTTTAAGTGGTCACGTGTATCATACAGTATGTCTTCACAGTATATTTACAATGTATTATATGGACGAATATCCGTGTAGATTAGGCAAAAATGATCCAAGTTAAATATATGAAAACTGTTATTTTTTTGCCATTTAACTTGTGATTTTTGTGACCTTGTTTTTGGCTCATTGCTTGATTCCTCTGCTTTCCCAACCACTCTCCAAAAAGCCTAACAATACAAGCAACATTGTCACCCAGACCCGGGTTTCACTGAGTTTCAGTCTAAAGAAACCAAACGCAGCACTGTCCAGTGGCCCTGCTCGACCAACCTTACCTTTCTTTGACCACGGTGATTCACGCCTGGGGTTTATTTTAGCCCTCAATGTTTGTCCTGTTATAGCCTCACTGGCCAAGAATTTGGGTGTGAGGGCTCAGCACCGGGTCAGGCTGTGGTCCAGTGTGGCCTCTGTTCAGTCTTGCAGAGACTAACATCAAGGTATATATGGATGCTAACATTTTTCTCCCTCCAGTCCACTAACAGAATGTCTTTTACTTTTGCAGACAGTTTCTTGATTCGGACATGCCTAGGTATATTATTTTGCCTCTCTTCTCATGTTCTTAAGTTACACAAAACACATCTTTCATCTTTCTAACATCCTCTACACCCTGCCATTCCTACTGGGCCTCCAGTGATTTCATTACCCTCTCTCCTACTCTGCCATTACTGTCAGCAACTCATCTGTGCCTCTTTGTGTTCTCCCCCTCATGAGAAGTGAGGGATATGGTTCTGCATGTCCCCGGTTCTCTTGCTGCGCTGGGTGTGTGTGTTTTGAGCTGTTATCAGGCTACAGCTTATGATGGACAGGGTCTGCATGGCTCGCTTTGCTTCACGTGGACTGTCCTCGGATGTGTCTCTGCTGGAGGTGTCGTGGGGCCGGTATCACACTTTGTTTCAACTTAAGCAGTTGCAGCAGGAACTATCTCATGAGGCTGATTTTAGAAAGTGTACGCTCAGTATTAGATCACTCTTGCCATCGTCTTTTGGACAGAAACATGGAATTTTAAAATATTGACAACATTTAAAAAAATACTTATTTTAAATGTTGTCAATATTTTCACAGAGGAAGATGCTAATTTATTTTCAGATTCAATTTAAAAGTCAGCAAACTCACATCTAACATAATTGTACTACATTCACCGTGGTTAAACTGAAGGTTTTCAGTAAGAGCAAGATGTATTAGCACTACCTGCCAGCAGAGGGTGGTAGTGATCCATTATTACCACACAGTTCATTTGAAACAAAGGCAAATAAAAGCATTCTGTCCTTAGCAAGAATGTTCATAAAATGCTTTCTCCACCCTGTTTATTATTGTCATATTTTTTTAACTTTTGCAATGAAGCAATATTTTGAATCCATGGATATGATTTTGTCAATTACCACTAATCCTAAAACATGGAGAGTACATCCCATCACAGCTACAAAATATTAACGGGAACACTATTACTCAAGTGTTGTAATGTGGATCACATCATTTACAGTACCCGCTCTGGCACGCTATTCAAATGCAACTATTAAAATGTAATCCATTGAACCATTACCTCACCAGTAGCACTTTGCCCAAAATTGCTGCAATGCTGTGAATATTTTTAAATCGTGCTCGTTCCTGAGCGAAACGCTGCCAAACCCCAGAAACAAACGGCCCCTCACATGTTCCGCCAGCAGCATGACTTCAATCCTGGCTCGCGCAATTTTTAGGAGGTAGTAAAACACAGAGAAGCACATCGTGGTGTAGCGCAAAGAGGAAATTGCTTCCTTGTTGTGTAAGCGAACCGTTTTCTATTACTGGGAAAGAAGTGTATGTATGAAGTATGTGCGTGTGTGTGTGTGTGTGTGTTAATGCTCTTGCTAATTACTTAGAAAACACGCCATCTCTACACTGAATCCCCTTTTATTCACACAGAGCAGCAGCGAGTTCTTTTTACTACAGAGTCAACTCGGTCCATTTGCTGTTTGCTTTCTTTTGGGTGTCATATTGTTCACTTTCCCACAAGGTCACCTTGGTCCAAGGGGCCCAACACCTGAACCTCAAGAGTCCATTCAGCCTGTTTTTATGGCTTATAGAAACATTAGTTCCCTTTTATAATTATTGCTTGGATTATCTTTTTTAAATGTAAGGGTGTACCAACTGCAGGCCAGAAGAATAAGTGGTTTCAGTGTGTGATTATTTTACCTTGGGGGAAATGGGAAACATCGTACATTAACGTATGGATTAAATCAGAGGCCTAACAGAAAGCGGTATTGTTTTGCTTGAGGAATTGCCACGTGCTGTTATTTGACCGTTTTAATGGTTCGATCAGCACCTTCCACAGGATTTCTCAATGGTCTCTGGTGGGTGAGCTGCACTAGCCCTGGCAGTATTTACATTATGAGATAACCGTGTGAAAAAAGACAAATGCCATCCTAGCCACACGAGCGCACAACCACAACATACTTCCTGACTCTCACTTTCTATTCTTTTGCTGATTTCTTCTTTCTCACAGCATTTCCTTGGGACTTGACCATAGGTATTTCACTGCCCTGTCCCTCATTTCGTCTGGCTGTGTCTCACCACCCCCCCTCCTTTTTCTGTGCTAATAGTCATCTCAGCTCTCTTTGCTTTTCTGTGGTGTTTTGTACAAAGCAGAGCATCAACTCAGTCAGCCTGTTGCATGCCAAAAGATTCCATTAGCACTTTTGTTGTACTCAGATTTTGAGAAATACTTACTTCAATGTTTAAATACTGTATAATGCCAAAACTAAATTAATTATGGCTGTTTTTAAACATGTATCAAATCAAAGTTTAGTCCACATCTTTTTGTATGTGAGGTATGTTTTATTATTAAAGTATTGTTTGGATTTATCCTTATTTTTATGTTAACATCTTTGTTGTTGGGCTGATAGACTTAAGCATGGGTTTAGCGCTGACCACTGATCTGTTGTTAAGGGAGAAGGGCTTTTAATGCCGGCTGATTCATTTTCTTTGCTTCTTGTCGCTTGGATCACTTCAGGACTTTCTACCGCTTTGAGACCGCTTGGGATAGCTCCATGCACAACTCCCTGCTACTGAACCGAGTCACTCCATATGGGGAGAAGATCTACATGACCCTCTCTGCCTACTTGGAGGTACAGTACAGTACAGTGCCTGCATTCATGGAAGGCAGAAACAACTCTTACAGGGGCGATGTGTGAGTGAGGATCAATCTGTCCTCTTTTATCAATTGCAGATGGAGAACTGCACCCAGCCCGCAGTTATAACCAAAGATATCTGCATGGTGTTTTACTCTCGAGACACAAAGCTCTCATCTTCCCGCTCTATCCGAAACCTTTTTGGTACTGGAAGCCTGAGAGCGGCAGATGGGTGAGTTTGACATGTCAAACTGTGAAAAAAATCATGTATCTCCTGTGTTCTCCCTGTAGAAAATATTTCTTTTTCTTTTTCAAGAAACCGTGTAACTGGAGTTTATGAGGTCAGCCTATGTAACCTGGCAGATGCAGGAAGTCCAGGTGAGAGTCAAGACAAAGCTACCATTTTTGCATTAAGCTCACCTCTGCCACATTGCTAACCCGGCACCTGCCCACCCCAGGTATGCAGAGGAGACGCAGGCGGGTGCTGGACACCTCTGTGGCCTATGTTCGAGGGGAGGAGAACCTGGCCGGGTGGAGGCCCCGTAGTGACAGCCTCATTCTGGACCATCAGTGGGAGCTGGAGAAACTCAGCCTTCTTCAAGATGTGAGGGGCATTAGTTACTTTTCTTTCATAGCATAAGGTGCTTTTGTTTATGCCTGAAGACGGATGCTGCTGGCCCTCATTTATTGAACCTACATGTTCTGAAACATGTGCCTCTAAATCATCTGTTTAATGCAAACTGTCTTAAAACATCTAAATGAATGGAGATTTGACCCAAATTTGTAAATTGGTTTCAGCCCATGATCTACATATAATTTACTGTACAAATGAAATGCGCTCCTTTATATAGATTTGATGACTCCTGGTGTATTTGTATGGGGGCTTTTCACCATAAATGTGTCTAAACATTCTGTTATGAAAGCCTCTGCTTTTTCAAGTACAGAAAAATTATTAATTCATAGAGCACTTACTAGGATTACTTGTAAAATAATAATAAAAACAGCATGATGTCAGGTTTTTAAAAGAAAGCTCTTAACCATGAAAGATTATTGTATGATCATATAGCGCTGTGAAGTCTTAGTAATTATGCCGCACAATTTTGAACAAATTTTAATTGTGCTGCAGCTTCTAGGGTTAATGACCCCAAGGTTTCTTGAACTCAACTTTGAGTTAGGAGCCTGGGAACCTAAGTGCCGAAAACCTTCCAAACCAGAGCTTCAGTTTTGTTGCTGCTGAACACTATGAGGCACCCAGGCACTCATCTTCTGAAAACAGTTATGGAATGTAGCCACATTTTCAGTTCCCAAAGTTCACAAATGCATAAACTGTATATCCTCACAGCAATTATAAGGAACGCAGCCAAACTGACATATAAGGGAGCATGTAGGGAGAGAATAAGACAGGACCCAGGATTGATCCTTGAGGAACTCCACAGGTCAGAAGAGTACAATCAGACAATTTGTGAGTAATGGATACAAATTAAATAAAAAATAGGAAAAAAAACATCAAGTACAACATACAGTGCCAGATATCCTAACCCACTTTCTCAGACTATCTCATAAAATATTATGATCTATGTATGGTATTGAAAGTGGCGCAGAAAGCCATGTGATGGAAACCAGACTATTTGACTTTGTCAAAAAACTGTTTTCCCCTACTATTTCCATATGTTGCTTGCAGACAGCTTCCTCTAAGTTCAAGGGTCATTGTCTGTGGTCAGTGATTGTGATGTTTTTACCCCAAAATTCTCTCAGGTGGAGAAGACAAAACATTATCTCCTGCTAAGGGAGAAACTGGAGTCTACCCTGCTCATGGGCCAGGAGTCCCTGCTGTCCTGTGTCACAGAGGAGCTTTGTGAGTCCCCTCAGCCCCATGAGGTCGACCCAGAGGCCAGTGCCAGCTCTGAAATCATCACTGAGAGACAGAGGGAGCTTGCTGTCAAGGTCAGTCATCATTATTAGGGAATACTGAATTTCATCTTTAACTTGGGTGCAGTCTTGACTGTTTTTTGTTGCCAGAGAAGAGTTTGTCCTGTTCTATGATCTCTCTCAGTGTATATGCATTTGAGTCGAAATATAGTCAGAGTGCTTACATGTGTATGATATCACAGATCTGATTTTACTCATCTTGTATCTAATCACAAAATACATATTAAGCTGTCTGTCCTTTTTACACACAGTGTTTACGGCTGCTCACTCACTCCTTCAACCGGGAATACAGCCATGTGTGTGTCAGCGCCAGCGAAAGCAAGGTAGTACTCAAACCCTCAAATTCAAACCTACACATGAAAAAACAGAATCGGATCAGTGTCTCCTGGTTGGTTCCCCACAGTTGAGCGAGCTTGCACCTCTGTGTTTGCATGCGTTGCAGATCTCAGAGATGTCCATCACGACGCTAAGAGACTCCACCTCGATCTCCGCTCTCAACACAATCGCACCCTCCTCAACATGCCCTTCGCTGGTTGAGGGTTGCTATGGCAACGCTGAACTCAGGTCCGTCCTAAGATGTACTTGTCGGTTTGTTATGATGTATTAATTGTCATCCTTGGTAGCCGTGGTAGAATCTTTTTTAATATGGTGGTAATGTCATTCAGTCATTGCAAAGTACTTTGGTTAGATAAGGTGCAAGAAGGTGCAATGTTACTGTGGCTCACAGACGTCTTTTTTCTGTTCTGCAGACCCCCTATGCCTCGCTCTCATGCAGTCAGCCCCAGTCCTGACACACAGCAGGACGCAGAGGCCAAGAAGTCTGTCAATGGCGCCTCTGAAACCAAACCTCGGACCCGCAAATATGTCCCTGATATCCAGGAGATTAGAGTCAGGTGAGTCAGTAACTCCAAAAAGGTCTGTCACTTTGTGCAATGGAGACATGTTTGTTGATTTTAAATGTGGTTATATTTCACCTCTCTTTCTGCAGCCCCATTGTGTCAAAGAAGGGTTACATACATTTCTTGGAGCCCAACACAAACGGATGGGTGAAGCGCTACGTTGTTGTGCGCCGGCCATACGTGTACATCTACAATACAGAGAGAGACACTGTGGAGCGGGCTATCCTCAACCTCTCCTCTGCCCAGGTGGAGTACAGTGAGGACCAGCAGGCAATGCTGAAGGTCGGTGATCAAACGAGTTCCAAAATTCCCAATTCTATTAGGTGAAAACCTCTGGTATGGCATAATAAGCTTTGTTTTTGGCTCTTTCAATAGACCCCGAACACATTTGCCGTGTGTACAGAACATCGTGGAATATTACTTCAAGCCACTAATGACAAAGAGATGCATGACTGGCTGTATGCATTTAATCCTCTCCTTGCTGGAACTATCAGGTAAAAAAACTACTAAAATTACTTTAATAGGTCAAAGTAAACACAAACTTATAACTGGAAAATGTATCTTTATCGCAAATACATCTTCTTTTCTGCCTCTCAGGTCAAAGCTGTCAAGACGACGAGCCGGACAGATGAGGATGTGAAACGAGAGAAGGATGAACGCAAAGACTAAGATGTACATAGATCCTCGTCCTTTTCCCTCCCCTTGTGCTGAGCCCCCTGTCCCACCTCCCACCCCCACCACAATCACCAACAATCATCTTTCCCCTGTACGCTCTCAGTTTATCACTAGTGTCCTCAGCACCTAAAGCGCCCATTTCGTGTCAGGCCTTTGCTGCGGTGTGAGTCTCATAGTCAGGAGAACCTCTTCAAAAAGCTGTCACCGTACTGTACTGGAGATTATTCATAGCTGGACAAATGAAGAAAATGGAGGAAGTAGCAACAGTTTCTTATCTCAGATTACATACGTATGGTAATGTACTGTAGTTGTTGTCAGTGACACATCAAGCCTTATACATTTATTCCTTTAAAAAAAATGCAGTGACATTTATTTTTACCTAAAGCTGCCATGTCGGTGAGGATCACATTGCACATTTGCATTAGTAAATAAACAAACGTGCAGATTCTTCTCTACTCTACTCTACAGCTATATATCCAGCGTCTAAACTGGTTTGCATACAACGTACAGCTAGAAAATACATGCTAAAAGAAAAAATGACAGGAGAGTGTAACTCTTTAGAGCAATTCTCTTTTCTTTCTGGTCAAATGAATCCTGACATTGAGTAATCTGCTTCCTATTCCTAAAACTTCTTAGAATCTTTAGCACACACAGCCTGGCAATGGGAATGGCATATCATCATAGACTTCATGTTCTTGTGGCATTTTGATCAATCCATGTTGTTTTAGCTACTTATAGGAGCACCGAGTGTATCGACACCCACACAACACGCAATCAAACATCATGCCATTAATCCTCTCGATTTAATGTCATTCTCTTCCTGAATTTGATTTCTTTTAAAATGTGATATATTTAGATATTTAACAGCTTTATAATTTATTTCTGCATGTATTTATTTACAAAGACATTTATATTTCTAAAGTAGTAGTACCGTGCAATTTCTGCACACTGCACTTTTTAATATGAGTTCCTTAAATGTTTGAATAATACAACCTTGCCCCATTGTAGTTAATGCTATTTAAACAATTGAGTAACTTTATGATTGGCCACTTTCTTTGTGCTGAAGATTACTTGAATCATACTATCCCCTTTAAGATTAGGATAGTCACACCTGACCTTTGACTGACTAACATACATCTGTAAAGGTCAATATATTGTTAGGTAGAGAATATTAAGGTGGTAAGGTCTTTCCATCCTCAGCTGCACAAAGCTACCTTGTTAACTGATCACAAGTATGAACTGTTCCTCTCAGTACACAATAAGAAACTGGTTTTCTGAATGATATGTATATTGATTAAATGTAGTGCCTCTTTTCAACCATACTGTACAGTATGCCTCTGCACTAGTTGCTTTGAAACTACATCCTTCATGCTGCTATAATACTGTCCTGGAAGTGTCTGCAGATCATTTTACATCACTTTCCTGCTTTTCATCATCATCCCCATAGTTTAACATATTCAGATGTTAATGTTACATGTCTAATGTGGCAATCGGCTGTCATGGAATTTGCATAACACAGAGTATACTTCATGTTTATACATTCAAAAACCCTACTTCAACATATTTCAGGATTGTCAGATATGTTAAATAATCTTGCTTTGAAAGGAAAAAATAATTGTCATTGGCGGTGTCAAAGTGCAAGTTGAAATACAGTTCTGTTCTGTTCTTTTTTTTTTATCCCTTCCTGTGATCTTTGCTACTGTGCATTTTCTACCGCATTTCATTGAATTTGAAACTGAATCTGTTGAAAAGCTGGTGACAGATACAGCCTGTGAGATGTTGTGTGGGGTTTGATGGGGGGAGAATGCCTCAGGTCATCCAGCCTGGAGAGCATGCTCAATGACAGAAGTGACATTTCACTACCATTCTAGGACAACATCTCAAAGCATTAAACTGTTAAAACAAAAAGCACAAGAATATAATTTGTTCTCGAATCTAATGGCACAGAAAGTTTTAACAGCAGCATCAAATTATAACAAAGATTCAGTATATTTTTGTTTTTGCTGCTTAGGTAATCCATACAATACCATACTCTACTATAAGCATATTTCCTGCGAATTGAACGTATTCTCTGTGTTGTGGACATATATTAAATTGATCCATTCCATGCATTTCACAGTCCTACATCTGCTTACAACTGTCAGTAGTTGTGGTTAATCAAACAGTCAAATGTCTGTTAATTTATTTTGTTCGTTGTGTAACAAGTTGGGTAATCAACGTTATGATCAAAGTCTATGACAGACTCTCTTGGCAGGGACTGCAGTTGGGGAGTTTTTCCAGCTATCGCATCGTCATTGAGAGAACACCCCGCCGTACTGTACATTACACTGTCTCAAGCACTCATTTCTCTCTCATTTCCTTTGTAAACCCCAATCTTTAAAATGTGATTGCTCCAGTCTGATCTCTTATGTTGAGATTATTCCTCTTGTTTCCATCGGGCCTTTTTAATGTGTGTCACATGTGAGCCAACCAAAGTTTTGTTGGTGCAGTCACAACGGCATTCACACTGAATGTACATTGATGTTTGAACATCCTTATTCTGGTGGAGTGGTCGTGTGGACGTTCCTTACTGATTGTACTATCGGGTAACAAAATGTTGGGGTGTGGGCTATACCTGTATTATTATGTCCTCTGACATGTAAGGGAAGGTTGGTTTACAATGGCCCTGTTAGGCATTGCGTCTTGTACAGAGTAATGCTGTAGGTTACCTTACTGTCACACTTTCACTCTTTCTTTTTTGACATCCTTCACCATCCTACTCTTGACAGCCTTCACAAAATCTACTTTTTCTAATCCCTCCCCCTTTGAAGGAATATCATTTACATTTTTGTGCTTCCACATCAAAGTCGTTTTTCCTTTCTTCTTTTTTTGCACTATCAAATTGCACCGGTACGTTGCTCTTTTTTTCTTCTCCAAATGATTTTGCATTGTATAGAAACATGATTGCTGTGAACGGTGTATTATAAAGTTACACCCATTTACAAAATCTGAAATGGGCAGTAGTTCAGTCAGTGTCTCTGAGTGTTGGAGTTTAGCGTCAAATGTTTGTGTACACTAAACACATTGTCATATATTAAATAAACATGGAAATTATGCAACACAAAGTAATGGACTCCTCTTCTCTAGACTTTACGGCATTTAGAATGGTGACCAAGCATTTTTTTTCTCATTAACAACCACAAATGAATACTTGAATCGGGGTCTAAGCCAGTATTTTATATATGTATCAGTTGTTACACGGTATAACGTTTGTTTTAGTAGACTATTGGCTAAAAACCGACAGAAAAAGTCACCTATTTGTCGCAATTTTAGGAAACAACTCAAAGCTATGCCTGTATTGCACTGCGTAGGTTCCTGGCTGTTACCATGGCAGCAGAAACCCGAGTTGCCATGTCCTAATGCAATCAATTTTGCAATGTATATAATACATTAATGTTTATCTCAAATCCTCTAAATCCTCATTTACTAGACTCGAATTTACACGATATTCTTCTTCTATCTTCTATTCTGACTTTCAAACCAAGAATTTCAGTCAGTAAACCGCTTATCCTGCGTATTAAGTGTTAACTAACGCTACAGGTTAAAAGAAAAAGAAGCTCAGTGGTCTTTGCCTTAGCTTATATTCTAACGTTATATTAATAGGATTATTATAATACATAATACATGTATATAAAAACGCTGAACTATCATACGTTATAGAATGTTTTGAGCGTTTTCTGACAACTTTAATTGCAAGTTGCAGGTTTCCCTTTAAGACACCTGGCAACCCAGCCTCTCCTCCAGTCATACAAACTGGCTAGCTAGCTGATGATTGACACAGACAGTAGTAAATCTATTCAGGACACCTTCACATCACTGCACCAGGTCAGACACAAAGCCAAAACGTTCGCCCTGCCACGTAAAACGAAGGAGGACATATAAGACGTATCTTGAAAGCAAATGAACAGTTTTAACAGCAAAAATCAGATAGCCGCACTAGCTAGCTTTAGCTAAAGTTGACAGACGTTACACGGTAAGTAAGCGATAGCTGTCTAAATGTCTCCTCGGTCTGGTGGACGTCGCCAGTCATGGGACAGGTTGTTTTAATCTTCCAGCTATATACGTTTCCCCGTGTTTTGAATTAACCGTAAGCATAGTCGGTACCAGGAAGCTACCCGATAGCTGAGTAAATAACGTTACCCGTCACGCCTGCTGCCGACAGCACCGACGTAACGTTAGCTGACAAGAGTGGACTTCGGAGAAGAGTCTCTGGACAAATGTGACAATTTTAACGCTAATCGTTGGCTTCAAGTGTGCAGAAAATCCTCTGTAGCGTCTGATACCCAGCTGGCATTGAATTACACACTGTACATGGCGATAACCGTAATCAGAATTTGAGCAAGCAGTAACGTTAGCTCAGCTGACGCTCACTCACTGTTCTGGGAATAATACTAAGCTCCCACCTGTCCACATAAATGATACCCTAACTAATTAAAAAGTTGAGATATATAATTAGAAGCTTTGCTGCAAGTAGTTATGTAGCACTGGATAATAAATCAAGTGAATTTAGTTTTTAATGACAATTCTGCCTGCCTGCCTAATACATCCATCCACACAGACATCCTGCTGTCTTATTTCTCCCTAGGAGACACAATCTGATGACGTCACCTCGGTAACAGGTCACACACCCTCACCGGCCATACCTTTCATCATTCTTCAGAAATGAATCTAGACAGGTAGGAGGGTTTAATTTGGGTATAGGAATGAACTCTTAAACTAAGTGAATGCAAAATTAGATTCATTTGCTGATATGTTTCATGCTCTTGATATTTTGTTAATGTGATATAGCATATATGGCTTAGCACAGTGCGTGAACTGAGACGAGTATGTACCTCACGGAATATAGGATCTACATGGACTACAATGCCACTACTCCGCTGGAACCACAAGTGATCCAGGCCATTTCTGAGGCCCTCCAGGATGCCTGGGGAAACCCGAGCAGTAATTACGTTGCAGGTGAAGAAAACTTAAACCAAGTTGTGTGTGGAAATGAATTTCCCTTACTATCAGTGAAACCCGAGCAGTAATTACGTTGCAGGTGAAGAAAACTTAAACCAAGTTGTGTGTGGAAATTAATTTCCCTTACTATCAGTGAGCTAATGCTGCTTTTGCTGAATTTGTCTTCTCAGTAGCCAACCAATATTTTTGCATCTCAGCGTGCAAACAGTAAAAAAGTAAGTTTTTTTGTATATACCATTTGTATTTCTAGGTGCTAAAGCCAAGGCGATGATTAATCAGTCCAGAGAGAATGTGGCGAGAATGGTTGGAGGTAAAGCAGAAGACATAATTTTCACGTCAGGTGGAACCGAGGTAATCATTACCTGTTGGTGCACTTTCTTTGCTCTGCTTTGGAAAAGCTGCGTCAGTTTTGCTGATGCTGGGAAATCTTTGGCGCAGAATGGTAAAATCATGCGTGCGGCAGTGGTTCACGGAAGACAAATCTTCTTTCAGGCCAACAACCTGGTGCTCCACACTGCTGTAGAGCACTTCAGGAGAAACAACAGGGCAGCAGAGCAAGGTGAAGGGCACCGAAATGGAAGCAATGGCCTTCCTCACATCATCACCTCTACTGTGGAACATGACTCGGTCAAACTGGCTGCTGAGCACCTTCAGAGAGACGGCAAGGCTGGTAGGAGACGGTCCTGTAAAGTTTCATTCAGATTAATACCAAGAGACATTTTTTACATTTACTCCATTTCTTGACTTGTTTGGGTGACTGTGTTTGTCACAGATGTGACACTTGTGCCTGTGTCTAAGGTGACAGCCCGTGTGGAGGTGGAGCAGATCATCGCTGCAGTGCGTCCCAACACCTGTCTCATCTCTATCATGCTGGCCAACAATGAAACCGGAGTCATCATGGTAAGATAGGGGCTTGGAAATCTGACCGACTCTGCTGTGTTCACCTATTATAAGGCAAGGCAAGATTAGCACATTTCGTACCCAAAGGCAGCCTACAGTGCTTTACGGAGTATGCAGGGAAAAGCACAAGAAGCAAATGTTAAAAACAATCAAAAGCACACAGAATAAAGACAATAAAACAAACTACTAAATACATTTGATTTAAAAGAAAATGAATTAAAAGTAATGGTAAACAGGTAGGTCTTTAGCTTGTTTTTGAAAGCAGTCAGGGTTGTTTCAAGACTTAGCTCTTCAGGCAATTTGTTCCACATTTGAGCAGCATAGAAGCTAAAGGCAACTTTGCCACACTTAATTTGGACTCTGGGAACAGCCAGTAATCCAGAACCAGCCAACCTGAGAGGTCTGCAGGGTTCGTACTGGGTCAGAGCATCTCTTTACAGTACGGATTATAGAGAAAATCTAGTTTATTATTGTTAAATATGTTACAATAGAACAATCTGTCAATTTCTGATGGAGGAATTGGTGCTGATGATGTAGATGGTCACATTAACCAATAAATCCCTGCCATATATCAAATATGAATTCTTAATTCCAATGTAAAAACAAAAAGCTTTCACTTTGCATGTAGCTCTGTATGCTGAAACATCCTCTTTCTCGTCAGCCAGTACAAGAGATCTGCCAGAGGATAAAATCTCTTAACAAGCAGCGCGAGCGGCTCAGAATCCTGCTCCACACCGACGCTGCTCAGGCTCTGGGGAAAGTCCAAGTAGATGCCTGCGAACTGGGAGTGGATTACCTTACCATTGTGGGACACAAGGTAAGGAATCTGTTGTCTAAAATATCTTGATTTGGCATCTGAAAGAAAATAGAAAAAAATCCAACATGTTATTGACAGGTTTTGTTACTATTCCAGTTCTACGCCCCTCGGATTGGTGCTTTGTATGTGAAAGGCCCCGGAACGAGAACACCATTGTATCCGATGCTGTTTGGAGGAGGACAGGAGAGAAACTTCAGACCAGGGTAACATGCTGCGTGCTTGAGGAATAAACAGTGGAGTGTCAAATATACATGAAACAACGGCCAAGATCAGAGAGCTGCACATCTAAATATGAGGGTCTATTTTCTCTCTGTCTGAATATTACAGCACAGAAAACACACCAATGATTGCTGGTCTGGGAAAGGTATGTTTCCTGCTCCATATGTGTGTTACGGGGATTTTTACTACCAGTATTTGAGTGTATAAATGAGTATTTTGTCTAAGCAGTTTGGTTACAAATCTTTAACAACAGGATTTTTGCCGTATCAGTTATACTATACTGGAAGAATACTGACAAGTTAGTAGAAGACAAACACTTGATTGTTACATTGTGAGTTAACCTCTAAAATATCTAATTGGCTCTAGAATGGTGCCACCACTTTACATAGGGTGTCACCATAAGAATTGTTGGAAATCTATTAATAAATGCTTAATATTTGAAGATCAAGCTCCTCCTTACAACTGATCTAGAATGCATTTGTGAATGATTTAACAAACAATAATAAAGCTTTTAGTTACAGCCTATAAACCCTATATAAAGGGTGCATTATTATATCATTGTAGAAAATGATTTATTTTTCATTCACGTATTTTCCACATGGTTCCTTTCCTGTTTTTTTTCCCCACCTGCTTTTTGCCATCGTGCCAGTCCGACCTGATTATATATTCTCCATAACTTTATCGTAGAACTACAGGGGATTGAAAAAATACAATTTGCAATTGAGTACAGTAGCTCTGAAATTACTGCTACATTTGTGCAACTTCAAATGTGAAGACAGTGTTTGACAAGAAAGATCGCTGCTCATTTTTGGGCCGTGGCTTGTTGTGCTGTTGGCTTGACACAGAGAAATGTTTGGTAATACACTGAATGAACAACAAATGATCACTTACCAGCTGTTATTAGCTGTCATACATTAAATTGTGCATCATAGAATCTTTATGTGTTACCAATGTAATGGTGGGCAACATATGATAGTTTGTTTCATGCCCTGCTATAGACTGAGACCATAGATTTAATTTCTGGGGTTGCAAATTTTCTAATTATATCAATTATATGTCAATTACTTAGTTTTTTCTTTGCACTTTTTGGAATTTTATAAGAGTACTTCTCTACCATTTTTCCTACCTTATCATTATGTCATTATTATAACCCCATTTAGTACTTATTCAAATGAGTAAGCAGTTATTATTTATTTAGACACCAAACATGCCATATTATGCTTCATTAATAGATGCTGATTTATTATGTGTCTGTCAGGCTGCAGAACTGGTGACCTCTAACCTGACAGATTATGAGAGTCATATGCAAAGTACCAAACTTTACTTGGAAGAACGACTGAAGGTAGGTTTGAATCCATTTAGAGAGATGAAAAATGCCACACTACCATTGTTACCAGCTTTAAAAATCAAAACCTACATTAGCATTATTCTGTTGGTTTTCATTAGAAAAGCATATAATGGGTATGTTTTTCTTTTCAGGCCATCTTTAAAGACAAGATCCACTTCAACAGCCATTACCCTGGCTCTGATGTCCTCCCTAACACATGTAACGTGTCCATCCTGGGCCCAACCTTACAAGGTGATGTCATGCCTCTTCCGTCTCTGTCCTATGTCTGTTGTGGCCAGTCCCAACACACTCCTCTAACCCTACACCAATGTTTGTCAGAGGCAGTTCATGACCTGCACAGGGCTATTTGTAAACTACAAAGGCTTTGAATGATTCATCTCTCTCTGCTGCTTTAGGCTGGAGGGTATTGTCCAACTGTACGAGGCTATTGGCCAGTGTTGGCGCTGCCTGCCACTCAAACAGTGGAAACAGGTAAAAGAGTCCCTCTTTCCCCTGTTACGCTTTTGTCCAGACACCGCATTGATTACCGTTACATAACTCCCCTGCACTGCGTCTGCCCACCAGGCCTTCCCATATCCTTTTGAGCTGTGGCGTCCCCTCAGAGGTGGCTGCCAATGCCTTGAGGTTGAGCGTGGGCAGGGGGACGACCAAAGCAGACGTGGATGCAGTCGTGGAGGACTTGAGGGAAAGTGTGCGACTGCTGGAAGAAATGGACTGATGTGCATCAACAGTTATCCTGTAGGTCAAATGAGGATGTACAGAATTAAGAAATACGTCATCTGTGTTTATTTGTTACATCAGCTGATCATGTAAAATGGATGCAATATTTAATATAAACGATAAAAGGGAAGAGCTTGAAGTGACCCGAGGGGTGATGTTATGAAGAGATGACTCAGTTTCCATCACGTCATGTGAGCTAATCAGCAGAGTCGGAGCAATATATGTATGAGTGTTATTGAAATAAAATATTTACATACACATTTAATATTTTTTCTCAAATCCAATAAAATATTTGATGTAGATTCTAATCTTGCAAATGTATCCGCTGTTTAGTCATCCCCACTGAGATGAATTTTTAAAATAGTTGTAAAAAATAACAGTGTAATCCACCATGCCTTGGCTCTGACTTCTCCCATTACTTAAGTTTCCGTGCTGCCTCAGCTCCCCCATCTCCAGTGAAGCGTTGGCACGTGTGCCAGCATATGGTCAGTGCCACACAAAGGAGAGCAGGAGGCCACGAGTGCTGCGACTCCACCCGTCTTTCATTACCTTTCTGTCTCGCTGGTTCTGACCCCCTCCTCTCTCCACAGCAGCCATGTTGGCCATCAGGCTGCTGCTCAGGTGTCACTTTCCTGGCTCGGGAGGAGGCAATGAGTGCACACATTTTTTTTTGTTGTTGTTATTGTATTGGTTGAGCATGATAGACAGAGATGGTAACCTGCCGGGATCCAAAGTGCTCCAGGGAGCTTGCTCTGTGTTCCATAACCTACTCGTAGCAGCTAGGGATGGTGCTTCACCGGGCCATCCAGGCGGCCCGTGCAGGGGAGCTTGCAGCCCTGAGGGAGCTAGCATCCTGTGGTCACCTCTCACCTACCATCACTGATGCTCAAGGTGCAGGCCCGGTGCACCATGCGGCGAGGTGTGGCCGCCTGGAGTGCCTGCAGTTCCTGGTGAGCGAGCTGGGGCTGGCAGCTGATGCCCGGGCCTTGAACAGGGCCACACCAGCGCATGATGCAGCAGCTACTGGACACATCCGGGTGCTGCAGTGGCTGGTAGAACAAGGAGGCTGCAACGTTGAGGTAAGTTTATCCACAAGAGAACAATCTCTACACACACGGAGAGAGAAATCGACCCTGAGAGCTCAAATACCTTGGAAAGTTGCCACATGTCCAGCTTTCCTGGTAAATTCAGTTGTCCGTGAGTCTAAATTCAGGTGATGGATATCTAACTGATCCCAGAGTGACTTTACGTCACTGCAGTTGTAAAAGGTACTGTACACCACCTTTTCACATGCATTACCAGGAGATTACATCATAAGGTGTTGACTTACTGGGTATCCATTAGTAATATGTAGCAATTGTAATTATGTCCAGATGCTTGAGGGGAGCTGAACTCAAGTCTACCTACGTCTCTGTTGTTTCTTAAAATTGTACAGGTCCATTATGATTGAAAAAATTAAAGAACTCATCTAAATGATCAATCATCCAAAATGTCTTAATTTGAGGTCCTCATAAGATTCCCTGCTGTAGCTTTGGAAAAGAAATGCACATGTTTAAGATCTTGTGCAATATCCTTTGTACATTTGAGTAATGAAGCCCCTTCGACGTGTTTAACTACAGTACAATAAGCATGTACAGTAGAGGAGTTCAGATTGTCTACATCTAGCGCCATCTCTCCCTTTGTGAATGTTTCCAGGATAGGGACGCTGCTGGTGCCACCGTGCTCCACCTCGCAGCCCGGTTCGGCTGTGTGCAGATCATTAAGTGGCTGCTTTCTGTTGGAGGAGTGGCAGAGGTGGAGACAAGCTGTGGAGCTGTACCTGCTCACTATGCTGCAGCCAACGGGGACCTCACCTGTTTAAAACTACTCGTTCAGCAGGCACCTGGGTGGGTTCACAGACCTTGCGTTTACTGGTGCTATCCCTAATGCTAACCCGAATGGCTCTAGGGATGGCAGTGTTGGTCTGTCGGTTCACCACTTTGTTCCAGACTGAAATAGCTCGACAACTATCAGATGGATTGCAGTGAAGTTTGGTACAGACAGTCATGGTCCCCAGAGGTTGATTCCTATTGAGATTCACGAATCCCAGACATTTTCGTCTTGTGCCACCACAACGTTGACTTTTGTGGTTCAGAGTGAAATATCTCGACAATTTTCAGATGGATTGCCATGAACAAAAGACATCTAAGGTCCCCAGAGGATAACCAAAGATGTTTATCCTTTCCTTTCCTCTAGAGCCACCATGACGTTGAGTTGTTAGTTCTTTATTGAAATATCTCGACAACTATTGGATGGGTTGCGTACACACAGTCATTCTCCCCTTAGGATGAATTGTAATAACTTTGGTAATCTCACTCTGACTTTTCTTGCAGCGCCATCATCTGGTCAAAATTTCATTTCATTCAATACTTTGGATTATGACCAAATACCTGCAAAACTCATGACATTCCCATCAGCCTCAAGCTGTACTTTGTGTTTAGTGCTAGTTGGTGAATGTTTGCATGCTAACATCCTAAACCAGCACGATGAACATGGTAAACATAACTGCTAAACATCAACATGCTAGTATTATCAATGTAAGCATATTAGCATGCTGCTGATTATTTTGCTTAAGTGGTGTCACTAGCATGGCTCTTTACTCTTAGTCTTGTTCTTTGAAGGACTATTGAAGAAAGATTAGATTTTATAGCGAAGTTTTTTTCAGAATAGTTACACCCGAATGTCAGAGATGTTCTGTTTATTATGCTGACATTGACTGATATTGCTGAAGTGCTTCTAGTGTTTCCACCCCATTTAAAGGGCACTAGATGTTGTGTGACACTGCATAACCTTAAAGGGGATGTTGAAGAAGCAGGTCTGTAGGCAGGAATCAGTGCGAATAAAGGTGGGGTAATACAAAACAACAGATTAATGGAAGAGAGGCAAAACACAAACCCCGGGAAGTTCAACAAAAATAACTTATTATTTGGAAAAAGAGGATTAAACAGATTAAACCCGCTGCCTCACAGCAAGCTGCTGTCTACTCTTCTACTAGTAGGCCAGTGACAGGTCTGTAACCTTATTTTTAGCTAACTTTTTCAGATTCTATCTCTTACTTATAGCTAACTTTTTCAACCATTTATAAACTGCTTATACGTTACTTTGAGCTAATTATTTTTGTTATCCAGTTTCTTGTAGCTAACCACTTCAACTACTTGAACTTCTCTGCTTGCTTACAATCAAGTTTTCACTCTCTATCAATTGCAACCCGTGGTTTTAATGCATCGCAACTCACTCAAATAGGTGGGGTGGGAGGTAGCTTATGTGTTATCACATTATTTTAAATATTCTGAAGATCAGCATCACACCAATTTGTGTTGTGTTATTATATATTATGATATAACATTAACTGAAACAGTTAATGGTTAACACACAAACCAACTGTGAATGTTGGCAAACAGTCTAGTGAAAAGGTGAACGGCACTGCGCAGGCACATACCTTTGGTAACCAAGAGAAATCCCATCTCTCCTCCAGCTCCTAAACCTGAGACAGTGGCACTTAGCAAAGACCAGATAAAGACATGTTGCTCTTCCTGCTTCATCTCCTATATGACTAATTTGCATGATGCATGGCCAGGACAGGCCATCACATCAGTGACCTGTGAATAATACATGCCTAGACAGTGTGTGTCACAGGCATGATGGAGGACAACAATCCTACATCCTATCCTATGTTTAAGTGTGAGATTCCTGTTTGGATTCTTGTTGGAGCAAATAATGACATGCCAAAATGAACAACTATAGACTGACTTTGGTTTTAGAATTGATTTTAAAGTTTTAGAGTATTGATTTTAAATTATATCTAGAGTATATCTTTACTATGTTCATCTAAGCTGTAGAGTATCCTAAAACACACAAACCAACACATTTCCAAAACTTGGAGATGCTTTCTATAGACCAACTGTTGACTGACTATGGCTAAAATACCAACAAAGAGCAAGCATATAAGAGTCAGCAGTCAATTATTTTGTTTATTTGTTAATATTCTTTTAATAACAATTGAGATATAATATATTGTATTGCTAAACCACCATGTGTTTAGTTTCTGTTGGTGAAGAGTTCACATGCTACTGTAACCTTTAAGTTGTTGCAGATGCAGAGGTCTAAAAAACACCATTCGTACCCGTCCTGATTTATTTTTCACTAAAAGGTGTGAGCACAAACTTCAGCTCACCGTTAGACCACTGTTTGCAATTTGAAACATTTTGGAAACCCATTTTATCTGCATCTTGTGCGTCCTCGAAGGATTCTATGTAAGATTCTGATTGTCGCAACTCGCAGACTATGATATGGCTAAAATAACCTAAAACATATGTGTTGCACATACATACCTACATATCAAATCGGTGCCTTGTATCAGGCTGAGTTTTCAATTTGTTCCCAAAACTGACAGCATGGTTTACGCATGCAATGGCTGATTCTAGCAACTTACCCTTGTGCACCCCTGTTGTCGTATGTTGGAGTACAGGTGTGTGAACCACCAGGCAGGCACCGGTGCCACCCCGCTCTATCTGGCCTGCCAGGAAGGGCACCTGCATGTTGCAGAGTACCTTGTGAACGCCTGCGGCGCTGACGTCCACCTGAGGGCCCACGATGGCATGACCTGCCTGCACGCTGCTGCTCACATGGGCCACCAGGCTGTGGTGGTTTGGCTGGTCAGTAGAGAAGCACACGTGTTTCTGAGGTATGTTTGTGTTTTCTCATTCACCACTTTGATCCTTTTTCGTTTACCCTTACATAGGCGACCTGTACTGATGTCAGCCTGTCCTGCCAGGACCGAGATGGAGCGTCTGCTCTGCACTTTGCTGCCAGCAGAGGGCACTATTGCATCTTGAGGAGGCTGCTTCACATGGGTTCAAAGGTCAGCAAGGATTACTGGGGAGGGACCCCACTTCATGATGCAGCAGAGAATGGCGAGCTGGAGGTTGGACGCAACTTTTTGTATTTAGATTTCTTTTGTGTTTGTCATGGTTTTTTTCTTTTCTTGTCTACTTTATATTTTATACACATTGCTCTTTCTTGGTCTGCAATATTGTCCTATTTTTTCTCTCAGTGCTGCAAAATCCTTCTGGCCAATCAAGCGAACCCCACAGATGCAGATATATATGGGTTCACAGCAGCAGCCTTGGCAGAGTACAATGGACACCATGAATGTGCCAGATATCTCTGTGCCATGGAGAAAAACGTAAGCTCTCTCTCTCTCACCCACAGTATATTTTAGTTTACACATTTTCCTGCTTTGTGTCCTATCTTTGTGTCAGTGCTGCCCAGCTGTTCGCCTTGGCATGAAAATAAACGCTAGTTTGGGGAGTGCGGTCAGCAGCGGACATCTGGAAGATCTTGGAACGCAGGTCGAGCCTGTCCCTCTCCAGCGCTGTTCCCGTCCACTCAGCCTGATTGCTCGGCTCTCAGTTTAAGAGGCGTTAGAAAGCGGTGGATGATGGCTTTTGTGTTTTAATAGGGCATTACATGCGGCGATGTCGTGAGTGCTGGAGGAGATTCTTTGCCGCAGAGGACTCTCTGAGATGAGCTCCTTTGTGTTGTGCATTGATGAATATTTTAGTGTTAACACCTTGTTTGCTCTGGTGTTGCCTTTTCAAGTCAGGGGTCAATGTAGTAAAAACTAACCTGCATTTAACTGAAATTTTAGTCCGCTTGCTGTGTGCAGCCTCTTTACATCTTGATTTATTTGGTTTTTCTTTGAAATGGCTACATGATAATTAGGTTTAGAGGATTAGAGCTGACACTAATACTGAAATTAGAGCCTGTGTAGTTGATTTTAACCAAGAAATGAAGAGTTCTGGTAACTGAAGGAGTCATGGGGACCACTCTGTCAGCAGACTTGTTGACCCTTGAATCCCCCCCCCATCACACTTCACTCGCCGCCCATAGCACAGAGCACATGGCGATGTACACGGAGTAACGAAGGCTGTCAGCCAACAGAAGCCATGAATAAGTCAGCGGAGAAGAGCCGCACCCATACACGAAGAGGATGATGATGATAGGGAGGCAGCGAGGCGTTGCTGCCGATCTCCCCATCAGAAATAATCCTCCCAACAACAATGGTGAGCTGATTAGCGCAGAGGGGCCGCTGCGACGTTGAACGCCGCCAGCGCCGCCGCCAGCTAAGGGCCTATCAGTTACCACTCTCCAGCGGCTCAGGTGTAGGGCCCAGGGGCTGAGCCCGTTATGAGATCCACAAGCTTAGGTTTCAGCGTTTTCACCATTCTGTTGCCCGGAACCGGCAACTCTATCCCTCTGTGGACCAGCAAGATGTCATTAGCCACAAACTCACATTTGATTGTGTGATCATGTGTTTTTTTCCAGGATCTTGGGGGAAGTGCTATGATTGTCACCTCTCCATACTGTGTAGCGTTGGTAGCAGACAGAATGGCGGATCGTGTTTCTTGGCAACATATGAATCGGACACACAAACTTTGAGGCTCGATGTGAACAAAGGGGGGCTCAACTGACAGAGAGCCTGAAATTGATTCAAATCCTCATAGAGCCCACTGACGCTTTGAAGCCTACTGTTCCAGAGATGGATCTGTACAAGTAGACGTGCTTTAATTACATTTCTGGTGGTGTTTCAGGTTGGTCAAGTGCGGCGTAGATCACAGTTTTCAGCGGCTCTAAAGTGTCAAGTCAGATAGTCTCATTTCCGAGCAGTGACTTAAGTGGGTTATGTTATTGAGCGGGAGGAGAGCTGTGTGTTTGGATCACTCAGCGCTGTCAACCACTCTTTTCGCATCTCGGGAACAGCTGCAATCAAATAAACAGTGCGTGGCGTGAGGTTTACTTTGCACACATTCACAGCGATCAGGCCAAAGATACGGTTGTTTGAGAGTGGTATTTTTAGAATCCTTGGACAGAGGAAACACATTAGCGTCTATAATTCATCGCAGTTTTTTTTAAGTAATTGGCAAACTTTCTGCAACGAGAAGCAAAACACATGCTTTAGTAAGTTTTTTGCATCTGTTATGAAAAGATCTAATCAGCATTATCACAAGAGAGCTTATTGTGTTCATCATTTAGTCAGAGATAAAAGAATCTGAAGATATGCTCCTCGTGAATCCCACCATCGTCTTTCACATCAGGTCTGAATTCCCATATGCATCACAGATGGGGAGATATTTTACAGTACTATAAAACTTAGAGCTGCAACGATTAGTCCATTAATCGATTAGTCGATCAAAAGAAAATTACTTGCCAACTATTTTGATAATGGAGTAATGGTTTCAATCATTTTTCAAGCATCAAGCAAATAGCTGGTTCTAGCTTGTTAAATGTGAGGATCTGCTGCTTTTCTTTGTCATTCATGACCGTAAATAAAAAGTCTTTGGGTTTTAGGATAATTGGACGGACAAAAGATGCAATATTTTTTACATTTTAGAGACTACATGATCCATCAGCCCTGTTGCAGCCCTGATCACCCTGTAATACTCATTCAACTGTAAAAGTGTGTAATGCCAAGGTGTCAAATCTATTAATAGTTTTAGAGCTGCAAGGATTAGTCCACTAATGAACTGAACATTCATTTGCAACTATTTTGATAACTGATTAATCATTTAAGTAAATTTTTAAGCCAAAACGCCAGAAATGTCACTGGTTACATCTCCTAAGGTGTGGATGCATCACTTTTCAGGAGGCAGAGGTAATATTCATCAGGAACCTGGTGAGTGGAGGATTTGAGTCATAAAATCTTGAAAAATGTGGCCACCATGTGTCAAGGCACACTCTGTTGTTGTCCATCAGACCCATCTGTTTAAGCTCATGGTGTCACATTGTGTGTGTTTCCGTCCGCTGTCCCATTTCAGCCGGGTAGATTCTACCCTCACAATACAAAAGCTTGACAAATTAGCTCCTCCATCCAATTGTCCCAAGTGGAAAAAGCACCTGATGGATAAAATGTCTCTTTTCCAGCTGCTTTGATAAGTCTCCTGCTGATACCTTCCGCCGTGCAACAACATGGTCATTGGTTTGTCCATCCGTTAGTGACATTACCAGCCACCCTATCCTTTCCCTTAATTATTAACGGCATTCTCCGATCAGTTTATTGTTTATTGCCTGCCGGCCCTTTGCCACTGGCAGAGATGCTGATGATGGTGTCAAACGAGTGGTTGGTGATCTTACGATAGTGTCACATCCTCCACACGGAACAGCGGCCCCCGAATACCTGGTTGCACGGGTTGGTGCCTCTGGGGTTTCACCGTACAGTAAAGTCGCACCGGTGTGCGCCGGCAGAATTGTTCAAGGTTAGTACGTTTTATTTTGGTCTGCTGATCGTTTTCACTGTTAGTTGTACTTTAAATGTTGCTTTTGGCTGTTCATAAGTAAGTTACTGGACAGGCTGACTAATTAGTTTTGTAAAATGAAAGGAAAGTTTTGTAAGTTCTGCTAAAGAGGCCATTGCTGGCAGATGTTTTGGCAGTGTTTTACCTATTTTCTGATCAGTTGTGGCCTCTTACGGTTAGGCATGACTAATATAAGCTCATGACCTTATATATGTTGTCATTTTGCAAATTGGACATGATATCTCCACCTTTTTTGAGCTTTGCACTGTTTCTAGATATAGTTTTCTGATCCAGTAGTAGTTACAATGTTCCATTATGAAGTAGACACACGTTGTCATCTGTCTTTAGCTACTGTAGATGCAATACATGCTGTAAATGTTGGAAGCATGATTGCGTCCTTCAGTTGTTAGCCTCTCATGCGTTCACCTCCATGCAGGAAACCTGAGAGCATTTTAACATGTGAGTGGACATGTATTTACACGATAGTGTTCTGTGTATAACGTACACCCACTGTATACATTCCACGTTGCAATTTATCACAGAACATGAACATTTCTCATGGAAGCAGGTTGTTGTAATGATTGATTTCAGGGTGCAGGATTACAAGACATGTTTTTTAAATACACACGGTGTTCTGAAATGCTTCAACTCTCCCATGGCTCGACCCACAGGGACCACAGATTAGTGGTGCAGCATGTCTGATATTGAGGCAGCACTGAGTAGCTGTTTCTTAACTCTTGGCTCCTAACCTGCAGTGATCAGGCTCTTTGCGGTCTTTGATAGAGGGAGAGCGGCTCAAGGCCAAAACACAGGGCTAAGCTATCTATATCTGCGTGGCAATTGTGATGGTGTGCTGATGAAAACCAAATGCTCTCTGGCCACTGGGCCTAATTAAACACATGCACACAAGGACCGGTTCATCATAGCTTTTAGGACACTGAACTGTTACGAGGAGGGTCACAAAGGAATGGGGCTCCCTCTCTCCTTTTCCCTGCCCCCCCCCCCCCCCCGTTTGTGTATTTATGGATTGCACAACTTCGGGGAAGTTTATTCCTCCACCCGAGCAGTGTCACAGCATATTTCGTGCTGTTCGACATCAAAGTGTCGAGGTTCTCACGGAAATGGCAAGGACCACCTCATGGACACAAAGCACAACAGCATGCAGCAGCATATTAGGGCTTCCTTTGATGTTTTGGTTACTAATAATGTCCTTGGAGAGCTGAATTTGATATGCATTCTGCATGGAGTGCATTAGGACAATGCAGGTTCATTAAAGGGGATCTAAATGTTTCCATACATCCTACATCCTCCCTAGAGTGGTGTGAAATGCTGCCAATTACTCAAGGTTGCTTACTATCGCGTTAGCTTGTTTTGTTCTTTTGTCTTTCATAGTGAATGTTTCAATGTGTTCATTTCAATCTAGGCATTTTAAGTGATTTTATTTAGCCTGATCAATAACTTCCTTCTTTAGATTTAAGAACGGTTTCGCCAGCATGATAAACATTTCTGATTTAAACAAAACAAAGCCAACCTAGCTCTATCCTCCATGCTTAACCTAATATACTGTACTTGACTTGAACTTATTTTTTGGGGAAACGGCTCCCTTTACACCTACCTACATGTCACACTGACCTGTAGAAAACAATCCAAACAAATCCCACTATAAAATAACTGATCTGTCCAAATTTACCTTTCTGTCTCCCACAAACTTACTGCTCTTTTTCTACCAAATACTGTATGTTCCTTGACTTACCTTTACATTTACCTGCAATACATGAGTGAGAAATATTGTCTTTGACAACTAGGCAATACATCTGATTCAGATACTTCCCCGGGTGATTTTCTTTTTTTTTTCCCTGTACAACAATTGAAAATGTCACTTGTTTTATTGCTCGACTTGTTTTAAACTTGTCTAAACCCAGATTATTACCTTATCAGTGAGGTTGTTTGGTGTTCAGAATTAGTCCAAATGTAGATCTAGAAACAGTGTCACTAATGAAGACTGCTACTCAAATATACACCTTCCAGCGAAAAAAAAAAGTCATACACTAATATTTCGTTGGACCGCCCTTAGCTTTGATTACGGCATGCATTCGCTGTGGCATTGTTTCGATAAGCTTCTGCAATGTCACAACATTTATTTCTGTCCAGAGTTGCATTAATTTTTCACCAAGATCTTGTATTGATGATGGGAGAGTC
>JAVQJF010097131.1:0-11946 GCA_036023855.1 Gadopsis marmoratus | reverse complement strand
GAGAAAGTTTCACCAGGAACGAATACCCTGTCAAACTGAGAAACTAAACTCTGTGCCTCAACGTTAAGTTGAAGTCTTAAGATTGCCTCAGCAGGTAGAGAGGCTCCCTGTTGATGTTATGAACCACAAACAGAAAGACAAAGTTATTGTTTTGGACACGCATCTGTGCGTAACATATTACAGTTTCCTGTGAGTTATACCATGAGCGTAAGACCCTGAGTGCTGTTTGCATTACCCTCATGTAAGCAGCATGAACCGGCCTTGTGCTCAGACTGACTGTGTCGTACCACCATGATTTGATGACCAGCTCAGAGTGCGAGCGGCCTGCACTCTCAGCGTTTAGATCATTTTAATAAAGAGCGCTGCTGCTGGCACAGGACAGCCGGCCTGGCTTCTCAAAACGTAACATCTCCTGGCCATAGCTAAACAGAAAGTCAAAGCCGGCTCTGCTGTGCAGAAGCAGCGCCGTCTCTCGGAGGATAGTTAGCTAACGTTTGTGTGTTGGAGTGCGAGTGTTTATAGCTGTTAGTCATTTCACCTTCAGAAGTCGGGTCGTCTTCGTTCACCACGGTGACTCCATCTCCTGTGAGAGAAGAGGACATGTTTTACCCTGCACTTTGATTTAATTGATCTGTTGATATAGAATTATTTTTCATCCTCCTTGAGTGTTATGCATTACTGATTTAATAAAGCGTGATTTCAGCACTACACACGGTCTCTCTGCTTTATTGTGTGTTGGTGTGTTTTCTGTAGTCCTGTATGGATGCTCTCTAAGTACTTTAAATCAACATCAGTACTGAAGTGTGATTTTGAGGTACTTCATTGAGTATTTCCATTTTATTCTATTTCCTATTTTCACTTCACTACATTTATCTGATGGCTGTAGTTACCAAGTACTTTACATAAAACATGATAATCTCACAAATCCAGCACGTTGTTAAAGATTAAGCCAGCTGTTTCCAGCCTTTGTTTGATATATTGTATATATTTATGGTGTGTTCTTAGCATTACAGCCTGGGGGGGGCGCTAGGTTGTAAAGTTTCTGATCTGTTGTTCAGGGATTCATCTTCAAAAAGAATGACATGTACTTCATTAGATTAGACTTCATTAAATAATTAGTATATAAAGACGAAACAGCTGGTTTATAGTGCAGCTATAAGCAGATATCAGGATGTTTAAATGTTTATTAATGTTATAACTCAATGAAGACGTGTTACTGTATTATTATTCATTATCTGTTCATGCAGAAGCCTCCAGTTCTGTCTGCAGCAGTTACAGATGTTAACTAATTAATAAACACTTACAGCGACATTATAATCCGTTATTACATCTTTATAAACTCATAAACAATAGGAAGTTAAAATAAAGTGTAGCAGCCTTTCACTGAGGTGACGTTCTTCACCTGTCAGTGCTCATAATGTTATGGCTGATCAGTGTATATCCTGATGGAACACAGTCTGATTCAACACAAACCAAATCTTGGGTTGCAGAGAAAAGAGAACTGAAGAGCTGAACAGCTTCAGGAGACAAAGAGTCTCTGCCGTCCACAACTAGAGACACAGGGAGACATGAGGACCAAATATAAAGTACCTGGAACTGCCAGGTGTGGAGGGAGGACTCCTGTGAGTGCAGCTCCCGTCTCGATCAGAGGGTCACTACTCTTCTATCCACTAGAGGGAGACATACTCACTTCAGACCACAGTCTGGTGTCCACAGTGTGATACAGGTGAGCTCTCTCTGTGGGGAGGTGCAGGTGAACATGACGAGGTGTTCAGCAGCAGATCTAAAGTCTGAAACACTAAACTGTTCATTTTCAGGTACTTATACTTCACTTCTCATATTGTACTTGTTACTGCACTACAGCTGTCTGACAGCATTAGCTGCAGATTAATACAAAGTATAACCAGCAGGTAAATGAAGGTACATGGAGTTGGCTTGAACTTGCTCTATATTAACAAGTGCTATGAGATAACTTTGTTATGATATAGCGCTATATAAATAAAATTTGATTTGATTTGATTTGACATGTTGTACCTGATGACTCCTCCTGTCTCCAGGTTCTGGTTCTTCAGACTCTGAAAGGCCTTATCCTGCTCCTGTCTCACTGTCCTCCTGTCTGCTGTCGGTTCTGTGGGAACTCTGCACTCTGGAAACTTACGAACGTTCTTTATGTAGATCCTGAAAGACCACAGTCACGTTTTAGACACAAGTACTTGTAAAGTACTTGGGAGCACGTGTGTGTTTATCTGGCAGGATACTAGGTGGCTTTGTATGAGGTCCCCGTGTGTTCGGAGCTCCTGTTTGGCTGCAGTCCTTTCCTGCGAGGTCCAAACTGACACTCCATCACGATCGCTCTGCTGCCTGAATATCTGAAGCTGCGTCCGTTTTCTTTACCTCTTATCATCTGTGTTCCAGCGCTGCAGTAAAGGTACTAACACCACACAGTGAGAATACTGTGTTCCTGCAGTATCCGTGTGTGAGTACTCAGTAAGTGTAGTTTTCATTAAAGCAGTAAATGTTCTGCTGTATCTGAGATCATCAGATGATTCTTCATCATTGTTCATGGAAAAGCAGGATTTTACTGTTGGAGCTCATTTTCAACTAGTTTGTATCACCTGCTGATTCTGTTCTCCATTAATCCATTGATTGATTGATTGATCACAGTGCGCAACACCTTCACAACCAACATTAACATTATTAACAACATTCAAAGCAAAAGCAGCAAATCTTAACATCTGAAGCAAAAATTACTTCGACCATTCATCACCTGTCAATCAGCTGATTGATTAGTGGACTGATCGATCAGCTTGTAGAAACTGTTTCATTTAGAACTAAACATCTGTTTTTAAGTTTAGAGCTTATCAATATTTATCATCATGCGCACGCACCAACTTTTGTCACGTTTCAGTCTGGAAATGAATCGTTTTAGTAGAATCGTTCAAATAACTTTGGTGAGTGAACCTTTGTGCAGTTGGCGATTGAGCTACCTAGCTAGCTTATTTACTGGCAGTTATCCAGCCATCTAGCTTGGCAGGCTGTTGTAGTATAATACTGGTTAGTGTGTTAGCCGTTAGCTCGTCAGCCACAGCAGCTTACCAACTACGTCCGCAAGGAGTCATTCTTCTTCTCAATTTGGCATAATGTCTGTGTGCATTAAAGATTACACAGTGCTGACAAATACTTTAAATTGAAAGAATTAACTGAGGCTCATGTGTCCTTTATTGCATTTTACTGCTTCAGTCTTTCACTATTCTCACAATTTTACTTAGAACTGTTATTATTAATACTACTGCCACTGCTACAACCACCATACTACTACTTTTTACTTTGCAGTAAATTATAAAGTAAGCATAACAGCAGGAAAGTGTGATAAAAAAAACACTTGGATGCACTGGATCATCTGCACTTTATTCAAGGTTGACCTTAAGCGTCTGATATTTCTATGACGTTACATGGATTTACAGCATTTTGGGTTGAAACTCCAACCATCAAAGTTGACTTATAATCTGTAGGATTGTACAACATGCTTTGTGTGAATACTGTGTGTCAACAGTAAGAAGGATTGTGACTTTTGAGCTTGCAGAATACAACACTAACAGTATACAGTCGTGGTAATTGGTCCCATATGAAAGTATACAATGTGTAAGAATGTATTCAGATTATTTACACTACTGGAAAGTCAAAATGATCATACATACATACACATGGAAAACCAAAGAACACAGTATATTCAACAACAGACAGGGAGATACAAATGTCCCAGAATTATCAGGAACCAGAGGACAAAAGTTAACCTGTTAAACTGAGTTGAATATTCTGTTTTGTTAAATCTACAATATAAGTGTTAGGGGTGGCAGAAACTCCCCCTCCCACACCTTACTGCATCTGTACTGTCCAACATATTACACAGTAACTCGGATATGATCAAGCAGAGTTAAAAAAAACTGCTTCTGACAGCTAAAGAGACGTGAGAAATACAAATAACCTTTCTAGTGGTGGGATATTTCATGCAGGAGGCTAAAATCTGTTCATCCTAAATGTAGTAATACAGATGACGTAGATCCTATTCATTCAGCATTATGATAACTATATAAGCTACAGTAAATGACTTTAAAGGGGTAACCCACTATTGTAGACACTTTCTGGTACATTTTCAGTTCTTGGTGTCCATCCTGAACTAATTTTATCTGCTTTCACCATCGTACTCAGTCTGAACACACCGGACATTCTCAAGTCAATCTCAGATACTGTAAAGCCTACATGGTGAAAAGCTTCCAGTGCAGAGCTAGCTAGGTCAACTCTAGCTAAGCCAGAGCTAGCTAAACCAACTCTAGCTAAACCAGAGCTAGCTAGGTCAATTCTACTTAAGCTAGAACTAGCTAAGTCAACTCTAAGTCAGCCTGAGCTAGCTAAGCCAGAGCTAACTAAACGAACTCAAGCTATAACAGAGCTAGCTAACAACCAGAGCTAAATTCTGAGTGTGGGAAACAATTGTTTGACAAATGATCTATTGATTAAAGTTCATAAAGGTTATCCCTGGCTCCAGACAACAGTTAGCATCCTGGTACAAGAGTACAGTTAGCCTTCTGGCTGTAGAGTTAGCCTCCTAAACCAGTAAATGTCTGAGCTCTACACTTAGCCCTGGCTCTAGCTTAAGCTACAGTTAGCTGTCTTCACAAATGTCATGATGTAAAACAAATAATTCTCAGGGCACACCCGTTAGCATTTAGCATATCTAAAAACAGTATAAATAGTAGAAAATACATAATAATAATAACAAAACAAATAAATTTTAGAAGGCATCTTAAAATACAATAAATGAATAATAACAGTATGATAATATGTATGTTGTTGTTGACAGTGTTGGTGAGGATTAGGAATTCGTGTGAAAACTAACATGAAATTTTGGACAATAAACAGGAAAATAAAATAAAATCCAGATTTTAAAGTGTTACTGAAAGGAGCCGTTACAGGTCACATAAATACATTTAAAAATCTAAAATATTACAACTTGGCATTTATAAAATCAGCCATTCAAAAAAAACTATTTCAAATGTTCAGAAAAAATGTAACTCATCACTTTGGTATAAAAAACAACAAAACAGTAACAAATACAGATAAAAATAAAAGAAGAAAATGGAGTAAAAACAATTTGTTAATTCACTTCTAGTTCATTATCTCACCAATTTCTCCAGTTTCTTTATTTTATAAACATGTCACACCAAACTGTTTAAAGAAAAAATGTTCTACTGCAAATACTACTACTAAATGCATATACCTTGTAAATAGGAATGTAGAAATCTAAATTATAAGGATCCACTTTTCAAATGGCATCACTAGTTTTTTGGGTTTAATTAAGTAAATAAAGTACTAATTGTTAACGTCTACAACGCCTGGGCATTGAGAGCAGGGTGGGCCAGTTTACACTGCTATTAGACTAAAGTAAAGTGCTGTGGATCATTCATAATCTGAATATATTAGTGGCAACCAGTGGCAGCGGTTGCATTTGAGGGCTGCATTATAATGAGAAGGTGCTTTGCTGTCAGACTTTGTTAAACTATCAGAAAGGCATTTTGTTTGAAGCATACAGCGACCTTTAGATGTACCATGGTAGCTAATGAACTGCTAACTCACTGTAGGATTGAGCTCTGTCCAAAATCTACACTCCAAACACAACTGACTCTGAATGGATTGGTGACTAACACAACATGTAAATAAGACAGCTTTGGAGTTGTTTGAAGGGCTATTTTGTCTGTTGGCTCAAATCTGTCCTTCACCTTCTTTCTTCTGACAGTTTGGTCAGATTTTCCTCTCATGGTTTTTTATCTTCTGAAGGTACCTGAGGAGGTTGTACGTGGCCGAGGTTATGCAGGTCACAAGGCTGAAGGTTTGATAAACTCTGCAGGAATCTGGCTTAGCTCTCCTTTCAGTTCTTCTCCAAATGTTCTGTCTTTATTTTTTTCCACTTCCTCGGTCCTTCCAGCCCTAACATGGCGATTGAGACTACTTCATAAAAGAAAGTGCAAATTAGAAGAATAAAAAGCCTCCAACAGTAATGTTGTCAATCTGTTACCAAACATATTGACAGCAGGAGGCATCATGATCTGACTGCATAGCTAGAGTAAAGGCTTAAAGCAAAAATCATAAAAAAAACACTGAACAAAGACAGAAAACAAACAGAAAGAAGAACTTCTTAGATACGTGTCACCGTTACTATTGTAATTGCACAATGTGTCCTTTATATGGTTTGTTATTTCCCTAAATAACACTAACTTTGCTTAAAGTCCTGTAAAAAATCTCTCTGGTCACACTGAGTAGCCACTGAACACTTCTACTAGCCTCAAGCAAGACACAGCAGGAGCCCAAACATCTGCCAGAAACAAGCTTCCTTAAGCTCACTATCGACTAAAGGAGATTTTAAAGTCTTGGTCAAATTCAGTCCTCAGGTAAGATCAAGGCCATACACACAAGCCACTGGCCATGGTCACTAGCCACAAGACTAGTCACAACAGGAGCCAGGAAATCCCCTCACTTCACCAGCGACAGGAAGAGATTTTGAAGGTCTGAGGGCAATTTTAGTCCTCAAATAGGGTCAACGCCACACCTGCCAACCACATAATGAGTCGCAGTAGGAGCCCAAATGTCTACTAGAAAGGAACTTCCTTTGCTTAACCATCAACTGAGATTCTTTTGTTCCTGGGTGATATTGTTACCCAGGTAGGGTCAACGCCAGATCTATGACCAACTGGCCACACCCACTAGCCACAAGGCTAGTTGCAACAGGAGAGCTGACCATCTAGAAGTTAGGGAATTCCCTCACTTCACCAGCAACACAAATATATTTTGGACATCATGGGCATATTTGCGCTACACAAGGTTGAAAGTCAGAGGTCAAATGAACACAGGATTTGGCCAATCGGCAACAATTCTTTAAAATGTGTCCAGCTGAATCAAAAAAATGCACATACAACAAGAATACCAAACCCCAACTCTGTTTTGAAATTACATAAACAGTTCCTATAGTCTGTTTGATTTCATGTTCGGTGACTTCTGTCAAAAAACTTCAACAAATCAATGGAGCATTTTAACGTGGGCCATGTCCTGTGCCTCAGATTTAGCCTTACGTTCAGTTTAGTGCTGGGGAGGCTGAATAGTGCGTCAGACAGTGAGCTCCATTTTCCATGACAAAAGAGAAGGAAGACAAAGAAGTGAAAACATGAATCCGCTCTCTTTTAGGAAAAAAACAATGAAAACTGAACAAGAACTTTAGAAGCAAGTCATTCCATCAGGCTCTGAGGTTGTGGTTGCCGTGGCTCCACCTCCGACCAAAAAGACAGCTATGCTGGATTTTGACTGATTGATTTTAGATATGCCAATGCTTCCTGCTCTATGAAGACCAGAAGAGAAATGGGTCTGGCTGTTGCTACTGGCACTGGTGTTGAATTCAAAGTCCGGGTCGAGAGCTGAATCTGTGGAAACAACTAATGATGCTGGACGCCATTTTTTCAGGGTGTATGGAGTCTTGACACGACGTTTTATCTTCTCTCCTGAAGCGCTCAGACTACCATTATCTGTCAGAGAAACATCATCTGAGGAGGAGAGGAAAAACATTATTAGATGTTGCATTGGTGGTGGAGGCAGCCAATGAGAGAGCTTCCTGATTGGTTGCAGAGCCAAGTGAACTTCAGTTTGTCTTTGAAAAGCTCACAATTGTCAATTCTTTGAGGTCTTTGCTTATCAGGGACATAAAGTATAGTAAAATATTTGGGTTGTCCGTCCAACAATTTGACAAGAAACTTGTAAATATTCATGGTCCTGGGAGGAGGATTCTTAATGATGTTGACCTCTTGACCTTTCTTCTTTAACATAAGGAAAGACATCCTGAGAAGACTGAAATTAGCCTCCCCTCCCCATCCTCACCACCGTCCACTGGGGCACTATTGAGAGGGTCCTCACCAGATGTATCACTGTCTTGTATGGTAACTGTATTTTTATAGACAAAAAGACCCTGCAGTGAATAGTGGGGACAGCTGAGAATCATCGAGGCCTCTCTGCCCTCCATGCAGGAGATCTACCGAGACAGATGTTAATGAAAATAAAAGCAGTAGTCAGACCAACCTTTAGGCCCCATTACATCATGACTAGAGTAACATAACATTGTTTGATAGCTACATAACAGTGTTTCAATCTAATGTGGGTGCTCGTAAATGATGCAATTATTGACGAAAAGGTCTTTTACATTTTGAACCCAGTATTTGATCTCTGTGATTCAGGATGCTCCACTGAAGGAACAAAACTGCACTAAATAACAAAAGTAATATAAAGTCAAATGACAATAAGTTTTAACATTTCCATAATTAATCTGGACTCACCTGAGGAGATGCAGGATGAGGACAGATCCAGGGAACAAGGGCGCTCAGGCCTCTTGGCTTTGGCCAGTCCCGTCTGGGGCCGCAGCAGACCTGCAGTTTGTGAATCCAAGGCTGGACTTTGTAGAGCTGCAGGTTCTGAAGTTGAAGCTTTTGCAAGAGCTGTGGGTTCTGAATCTTGAGATTCCAAAGCTGGAATGTCTGGAGATAGATTTTCTGAGGCTGGAAGCTCTAAAGGTGAAGCTTTTGGATTCACATCTGAAGCCTCTAGAACTGGAGCTTCTGGATCTGAGGCTAGAGCTTTTAGGGCTTTAATTTCTGGAGCAAGGGTTAGGGTATCTAAGACTAGAGCTTTTGAAGATGAGGTTGAGGTTTCGGTTACCTGGTCTTGTGCTTGTGAAGTTGGGGCTGCTTGGGTCTCTGGAACTAGCACTTCTGGAGCTTTTGCTGAGCTTGGAGCTGGGCCAAAATCTGGACCTCTGCAGCCTCGGACCAGTGCAGTGGCAGTAGAGTGGTCCAGATGAGCCTTTGGGCTTCTGGTGGATCTGCTTCGATCCTGGCCAGTGGGAGGGGCCTGTGGTGTTGGGGCATGGCCAGATGTGTCTCCTCCTGCTGGACCAGAAAGCAGAAATTTATTTTCCATATTTGAAACTGGAGCAGTAGCAGGGGATCTACTGGTCTGCTGACTTGCGGGGTGTGACTCAGGTTTAGGACTGTTGATGCCCCTACCCTGATTCACCTCTGAACCAATCATTCCTTCGGGTTTAACCTCCTCTAAACCCTGGATCTTGACATCTGATCCCAACGCTATCATGTTGTTGTTGTTGTTGTTGGAATTTGAGCCTCGTCCCGTTAGAATGTTTCCAGGTCGTGACTGATGATGATGATGCAGATGAGGAAGAGGTTCGCTCTCAGCAGGTGGCTGTTCTCTTCTCAGCAGTGGTTCATTTTCATCAGGACTGGAGTTGATCAGGTTTATACGGGTGTCCTCTCCTCCGATTATCCCTCCCTCCATCTTGTCCTCATGCTCCAGCTGTGGACCCGCTGGATTGGTTCGTCCTCCGCCTATCATTCCATTTGTCACCAGGGTGGGGACACCCACACTGTAGCGATTGGCGACCACCATTATCGGGTGGACTCGGTTCCCAGTTGCAACACTGCCTCTCGTACTGGTGTTGTTAGTCACAGTGGTTACCAAATGTGGCTCTACAGCTGTGGTGACTGTTACCGTGTTCATCTTAGCAACACCTGTTTCCACCTGAAATACAGTACATTCTGGATTAATGATGCAATTAAAATTATTACAAATATATTTGTAATAAAGTGACTTGCACACTGAGGACATGAACGTGATGAATTTCTTAGATAACAGAACGTCTGATATGAACCCTTGGCTAACCTAAACTTTAGGCTACAAATAGCCCTAGACTAGCTTGACCTTGTTTCACAATAGAAATTATTCACTGAGGGAAACCCAACATTGAGAGTTCACACTTTCTCAGGATAATATGATTACTCTGGGTTTGCCCTCTTAAGCTGAAGCTCTTGAGCTTATGACAGCATAAATTACCACTTTGAGATGCTAGAAGAAATGCTGATGATGCTGAGTTAGTGAGGCAGCGTCCTAGATGTGAATTCATCTTCAGGACTATGAAAATCGAGTTTGATGCAATAACCTGAGAACTAAAAGGCCTGCAGAACCAGTTGGAGGGGACAAACAAAACTAAGTTAATGGAGTTGTGGATTCCCCTGCTCCTACAAGTAGAAACCAAAACGGGCCGGATCAAGTTGGAAAGGGGCACACAGGATCCTGAGAGGACCTCCTTCCCTCGCACAATCATGGTGATGTTTCACAACTTTTGTGATCGCTACAGAATAATGGATGCAGCAAGATGACTAGAGACATCCAATATGACCTCCAGAACATAGACTTGGCTTTGGTACCATCATCTACCCATGCAGCTGTCTGCATAATGGTGTATCTACAGAAAGTGACTTTGGGTGGAGGGTCAGTCTAACCCAATCAGATTAGATCCTACTGTACCTGTTTTTGGTTCAATTTGATCTTTCCCAGCTTAAGTCGAGAAGAGGCTGAGGTGGCCTCCTTGGTTTTGGGGAGAAGGTGGAGGCTGGTGGGCCTCTGGGGCAGGTTCTGCTGTTTGGGGAGGGGGTGGGTGGAGGAGGAGGGAGGGGTAGTAACCCCACCAATACCCCCTAGTTCACCCTGAGGAGTCAGCATGGAATTATTCACCTGGATGAATCACAGAAACACATCTTCGGTCAATATACGTACATTTAATATCAGCTACACAAGCAATTCAGTGAGTTATAAGTAGTACTGAACCTCCGTTGAACTGTAATCAGTAGAAGTAATACCTCATTAGTGTGTAGTAACAGTAGTAGTACCTCAGCAGTTTCTAGTATTTGATGGTACAGCTGGTTGGTAGTTTGTTGCTCTGTTGAACCAAACTGTTTCTGAGAATGTTCCATCAAGTTCTCATCAGAACGTTCTCTCAGGTTCTTATCAACCTGTAGAACAGAAACAGATGTTGATTGGTCTGAAGTTGGTTCAGAGGGAGAAACTGCAAAAATAACAACACATTAAAAATAAAGACCTCTTTGGGGTCGAGTTTGGTAGCCTCCAGGTCTTTTTCTGTCAGCTTCAGGCAGGCTGGGACACCGGGTACAGCATCACCTGGAGGACAGCAGGGACCATTACAGCAATTAATGAGGACGTACAGAACAATTCAGGTAAATGTCCTAATCCTAATCTATTGATCACTGCATTTTTGTTGGAATTAACAGATTTCAAATGATGATTTCAGATGTCAAACATGGCTCTAGTTTCACTGTTGTTTTTATTTCATTGCCCAAAAAGTGAGGAGAATTCGAATTTCATTTTGACTTTAAATTGTTAGCATTTTACATGAGCTTCCTGACACATTATCACACAGTATTATTGTGTCTGTGTGAGACTCACCAGTGTGTTCAGACCCTGAGATGCTGCAGAGGACGGAGGCAGGCGTCAGGGCAGTGCTGTCTGAGCTGGATGACCGAGCCTGGCTCTGACACACAGAGAGAGAGAGTACACAAATCATAAAGAAAGTGATACTTTTGTTTTTAATGTGTGACTCGCTGAACTCATACCTGTGCCTGCTGCCGCTCATAGTTGATGGAATTTCTGTTCTTTTCAGCACCTTCCGCTCCGCTTGTGGTCGTCTTGACGACTGATGCTGGGTGGCTGTCTCCCTGGAGATTCTTGACCACACCCACCTGGAGATCCTCGATGTAGGAGGAGGCGGAGCCAACCGGAGGAGGCCAGCGGCCATGAGACAGATTCCTGAGAGACAGAGACAGTACTGCAGTGTGTTTGTGTGTGTGTGTGTGTGCGTGTATCTGTGGTTGTGTATTGCAGTGTGTGTGTGTGTGTGTACCTGTGGTTGTGTATTGCAGTGTGTTTGTGTACCTGTGGTTGTGTATTGCAGTGTGTGTGTGTGTGTGTGTGTGTGTGTGTGTGTGTATATGTGGTTGTGTATATAGGAGTGTTTGTGTATAAGTGGTGTAGAGCGCGGTGTGT
>JAVQJF010097125.1:0-106861 GCA_036023855.1 Gadopsis marmoratus | reverse complement strand
CAGAGCTACTGCAGGACGAAGTACACCGACCTGGCCACGGTTGACAATGAGGAAGATATGAATAAGTTGTTGGTCGCTACAAATAGGTTTTATTATGGTGGTACTCTCTGGATAGGACTATATGATGACATTAACAGCTGGAGGTGGTCACTGCAGGAGGAGGGGTTTTACGGCGCAGGAGAGGCCGGGTTCAGGATGTGGAGGGCTGGTGAACCCAATAACGGTGGGGGATTTGAGGACTGTGTAGACATGCTAAACGATGGCACATGGAATGATCACACCTGCAGCAATGCATTACCGTTTGTCTGCTACAATGGTAAGAAAACCACTTTATAATGGCAAATACTACAATAACACCAGTTGCATGCTGCCCTGGGCCACCTGGCCATCAGTTCATTTTCTGTCGTATTTTTTGTCAACAAAATGAAGACTTATTATACTCAGTAACATCTTAAAACCAATTCTGAATCCCCATTCCATTCAGAATTGATTGTAAGATGTTACTGATCACTTATAAGGCAGGCCTGGATCTGGCACCAAGCTATATAGTTTAAATGGTGACCCCATATGAGCCAGTTTGCAGCGTTAGATCCTAAGGTGGGGCCCATCTGGTCGTTCCAGAGTTGAGGCTTAAATCTAAAGGTGACCGAGCTTTTGCCATCAGGGCCCCTCGACTCCGGAACGACCTGCCTGAGGAGACAAGGCTCGCAAAATAAAAACACATTTTTATAGACTTGCTTTCATGTGATGTCATCCATTATATTGTTTTGTTTTTATATTGTCTTTTATGAATTTTAATTCTTTTTATTTGTATTATGAATTTTCATCCAGTTTTTTGTTTTCTGTTGTTTTCTGTGTATCATGTTTTTTGCTTTGTCTGTCAAAGCACTTTGTAAACTCTGTTTTTAAAACATGCTATATCAATAAAGTTATTATATTATTATTATTCATAATTGAATAATAATAACAATTACTTTATTCAAGCAATGCAAGCATTTTTCTAGCATTTTATGTTAATGAATGACGAAATTAACTCCATATATTAGACATATATTAAAGTTTACCAAAACAGGAAATATACAGGAATAACATATTTATTGAAAAAGAAAAAAAATATTAAATAAATAATTTTTTTTTTTTTACTTTTGTATTTCTCAAGATACGATCCACTTATCAATAAAGGGCGACTTCAATTGAAGCTTCTAATTTCGGCATTTAAGAAAAAAAAGGGGGGGTGGACAAGAAGTAGCTGCACATGTGGAGAACAGATCGGGTTTCCGGTACCGTTATGTGCTCACCATCCAGGTACTCATAGTGCGCTGCATTTTGTCACAACTGTCAGTGTGAATGAACATATGTACTGAAAATGGCAAGTGTAAGTATGGAAGTACGCAAATTAAGACCCAGTGTCTGTATTTACAGTCCATTTTGCAAAGAAAAATGGAAAGCTCTGGGCCATACAGCACTGAGGGCCTCATCTCATTCCTGGATCACCTCTATTAATGACCTGTGCCAGGTGAGGAAAGGAGGCAGGAGAGGATAGAAAGAAGGACATAAGGTGTAATGTAGATGAGAATTTGTGGCTAAATGCAGAAGACAGGCTGGAATAGCACTGCTGTAAATCTACTATATCTGCATACTATACTGCAGCATTCAGATTTATTTCTGTAACATAAACCATAACAAGCCATGCAGCTAAGTGGTGCTATTGTGTTTTTGTTATGGAGTCTTTATAACAGATAAATAAATAAAAGCTACTTCAAAAACAATAGTGATACATATTATAATGCTACTGGTTGTGAGCTGCATGTTTGCAAAGAGAATTGTGTGAAACTCAAAGAAATGCGTGTAACCAATTGGAAATATTCAAAAATAATTGAGACGTTCCTGCCAGGACACATTTAAGGTTCATCTGTGCAACTTTTCCAATCTAATAAATTCATTGAAGTGGTAAATTGTGTTTCTCATCAGCCTGTACATTTGCAGCCATACCTGTCCATGATGCTCCTCAGGGCCCTTTCTATGTTCATGCGGTGGCCTACGCGTGTCACACCCAAATCCAGATAGTCGTCCTTGGTTAGGGAGGGCAGGTGGGTGCCGTCAATCTCGTTGTCCAGGAAACGCTCTCTGTGCTCACCCAGGTTCAGGTATCCTAGCCAGTCTGCGACGTCATACTTGGTCCAGTAGGGCAGCGGCTTGGAGGCAAAAGGCTTTGTAGGGGAAGGGGGCGGTAGATGGGGGTAACTCAGACAGGTAGGTGGAGGGAGAGGGTGCAGGGGTGGAGAAGAGGTCCCAGACAGGAAATGAGTTGGAGAGAGGGATCGAGAAACAACTAAGGTGGAGTTTGGAGGAGGAGGGGCACCAGAGGGGGCAAACAGGGGAGGAGAGGGCGAGAAGTAAGGATCTCCAAGAGGGTTCCCAGGTGATGGTGGGGTGACTGAACCTCGGAGGTCATACATGGCACTGTATAGGGGTGTGGTGGGGAGGAGTGGAAGGGATGATGGCCGTGGTGGACCCAGTTTGGGCCTCTCTGACGGGGAAATGAGGGGGCTGGGTGCTCGCCTACGCTGGAGCATGTGTGATTCTGCTTTACGGGACTCGCGACTAGGGATGAACTGGAATTCTAGGGCTTTGGTCCGGTAGACAGGTCTGTGTTTAGGGGAGGTGGGGTAAGGAGAATAAGATGTCGGGGACAGCGGGGAATGGGAACGTGGAGGCTGAGAAGAAGCTGGAGGCTGAGGAGATGGAGATCGTCCCCAGTTGGGGTACTGAGAGGCGGGGGTGGGAGATGGGGATAACGATGGCTGTGATAACGAGATTGGAGACGGTGACTGGGATCGAGCCGAAGGGGGGCTCAGAGCTGAGGCTGAGTCTTCTGAAAATCTGTGAATGGAGATGGAGAGAAATTGTTACAAGAGAAAAGCATGATAGAACCTGATGATGTTGGCAAAACATTGTCCATCAATTTTTAGAACCTGTGGATTAAATTGATTTTATTCTTTTAACGTCTTCATTGTGTACCAGTTAACATTCTAAATATTTCAGGTTTAACAAGGTTTCCTCTCCTTCCTTACAGTCTCACAACAGGTTGTAAATTCAAGCAGGTGTCAAAGTTGTATATTCTTCCTGACAGAAAAAAAGGAGTGTGGAAGAGGCTCTATTACCTGTTTCTGCTTCTGAGAGAAACACATGGAAAAAGCCAGAGAAATAAAAGAGGAGAGGTTTACACAGTATAGACAACACTTACACAAGACATTAACAGACAGTACAGCTTTTCACAGACGGCATCAATCGTGGGATGTAAAGAACAGTGGCACACTGACACGATCACACAGGTGAAGCATGAATAGAATGAAAATGCCGTGCCTCAACAACAACAAAAAAATGTAGTTCATGCTGTGACACTGAAAAACATAAAGCCACATTTTTTATTGATGTGTACCTGTGTCTACTCAGTGTTCTCTGGCTGCTCCAGGTGTCCTTGCTCCTTTGATGTAGCTTGCTGCTCAGCTCGTTTATGATGCTGGGCTTCATACTGGATGCAGGAGGGTAAATCTTCTTTCCTTCTAAAAGTGCCCCGGACTGGCCTCCTCCGTCACCAGCCATCTGCCTCTCGCCCCAGAGAGGCTTCATCTCAGGAGTGCGTGGACGATCAAAGTACGGTGAAATGGGACGTCCCAAATTCTGCATGTCTCTCACCCCATACCCATCCTGGCCACTTTCATCCTCCATCACTCCCTCCTCAATCTCGTCCTCTTCCTGCTCGTCCCTTCGTCTGTGGGAGTGGAAGGATGCAGGAGCAGTACTGGTTTGTCTGTGTAGATCACTGGTGCGACCTCCCTCTCTGAACCTGTTGGTTTTTGGGTAGGTGGAGGCTGCTGCTGTGGCATTCTGCATCTCAAACGTTTGTCCATCCAGGTAGCTCATGTAAGACTCCAGAAAATCTCCTCCCCGTTCTGATTCCCCTGTCCCGCCTCCCCCTCCCATCCGTCCTCCAGCTCCACCTCCCCTCTCCCCTCGGTCCAGCCTGTCTCTGGCTCCACTTAGAGCTAGGATGCTGTCCAGGTGGTGGTCACTGCTGCTGCGGCTGTCTAGCTCTTCAATCCCAGAGTCCACTACTGTCTCCTGGGACTCTCCTTTCTTGGTAGTGGGGGGAGGGCGGTGGTGCTCCCCTGTCCTGCGACTGCCCATGATGGCGGATGTTGTATGTGTGGTGTGTGCTCGCTCATGGTAGAGCTGAGTGGAGGTGCTTGTTGTGGTGGCAGCGGTGGTGGTAGTAGCGGCACAGCTAGCGGTCGTGGCATATGAGGCAGTGCCCCTAAGTGGAGCAGAGGTGGCAGCAGTGGAGGAGGGCGCTGGGGGACCACGATAGGCCAGGGGAGGAGCGACTGTGTGTGGGGGAGGCGTGGGGGAAGAGCGCCCAGTAGTGTGAGAGCTGTTGTAAAGGTGGTGGGGGTGGGACATAGAGAAGGGTCTATGATAGGATCCGGGAGGAGGTGGTGGTGAAACTGACGGAGGAGGGGGAGGTCCTGCTATGGAGTTGGGCTGTAGGGTAGAGGGCGAGGCAGGGGGCGGGGGGTTGGGTGATGTTTGGGAGGGGGAGGGAGCGGATTGAGTAAGGTTAGCCACCTCACTGTCGTAAGATGTAAGGCTGGAGGCAGTGGAGTCCCCTGCCTGAGGTGAGGGCAGGGATGTATTAGCAGGAAACCCACTTACAAATGGTTCTTTTTGGGGGGGTTGAGGGGGTGGTGGTGGGGGGGGAGGAGGAGGAGGAGGAGGTGGTGGAGGAGGTGGGACCTGCTGTTGGCGGGAGGTCAGGCTGTTGGGGAGCATCCTGTGTTGGGAGTACCCTGATATTCCCCTGTCAAAGCTGTTAGCAAACTCTAATGGGGGTGGGAGGGGGTCTGCGTAGACAAACTCATCATCCGCATCAACTGAGGGGGCAGGAGGAGGAAGGACCATCAGGCCACTCCCAGTGCTCCCAGTAGTATTCATTGTCTGTGGAGTACTGGTAGGTGGAGGAGAGGGAGGGGTGAGGGACAAGATATAGGCATCAGCTTGACTTTCCATCCTGAGAAAAGTGGGCCTGCGAGGCTGCTGAGACTGGGCTGCATGCTGAGCAGAGCTATCAGTGGCCGCCGCATTGGCAGCAACCTGCTCTGCCCTCCTCATGTAACCCTCTCTCTCTTTGTCCCTCTCTCTTTCTCTCGACATCTCCCTTTCCCTCGACCTCTCCCGCTCCCTCTCCTTGTAGGTTGACTGATACGGCTGAGACTGGTAGTGGTGCGTGTGAACCGTTTTGTCCTCAGAGAAACGAACTCTTAGTCCCTCGCGAGCCCCTCCTCCCTCCCGCTCCCTCTCTCCTCCACCCCCTTCCTCACTCCACACACTCCCAACTCCTCTGAGGATTCTGGGCGAGGGTGGGCGGCCAACAGTGGGCGTGGTGGCAGCCAGAGAGGACGAGGTGACCAGGTAGGAGGAGCTGGAGGACTGGGCAGTGGATGACACCGGCTGAGAGGTGGCAGTAGACGAAGGAAACACCACACTCGACATCTGGCGGCTGAAGTGGTGCTCTGGTCCCCTCCTTAACCTGCTGTCATCCCTCAGAGCACGCTCTCTAGCAGCCAGGGCCAGGCCTAGTGGCGATGTGGGGTCAAGAGCCTTTCCTGTTAGAGGGTGAATGAAGGTGGTGGTAGCGGAGGGTGCTGGCTTCCTGCCTGCTGCTGTGTACAAGTCAGTAGGCACAGACTTAGGTTGATAGTCCAGGGCAGGTGAGGAGTACTCAGGTAGTCCAAAGGCTGGTGGCATACTGCGGGTGTGATGGATAAAGGTGTCCCCAGAGAACATGCCCTCATCAATGGACTTGGACGGGCGCAGCCGTGTTGATGAACTTTCAGCCTGTGTGCTAAGCTGTTGCTGTGACACCTGAGTCCTTGTTACACCTCCTATTCCATCACTAATTCCCCCAAGACTCACATCCTCCTCAGCAGACATGAACAAGGAGGCACTCTTTCTGCGGGCTTCATGAAACCGTTCCCTGTCTCGGCGAGCCGCGCCAACGATGGCAGCCCCAAACTGGCTCGTAAAGTCCAGGTTATCCTGGGCTCGCATAGAAGGCAAAGACGGAGGAGGCGGTGCTGGGATGGAAGGCGGAGCAGGAGGCTGTGGAGCGGGAGTGGAGGGAGGAGGACCATGGGGTGTTTTGGCTTCATCTGTTTCCCCTGATGCAGGAGGGTCGGCCTCCACACTGCTGCCTTGGCTGCTGCGTCCACTGCTGCTGGTTGAAGGGGCTTTGACGATAATGGTGGGAATGGGGATGGAGCTTTTCTCCACTGAGCCTTTTCCCCCCAGTGTACCCTGGCCCACACGCAGGTCCTCGACCTTGGATTGCTTCACCAGGGGGCCCTTGCCTCTCCGGGCCCCTCCTTTAGGACCACCTGCTCCAGTTCCAGCTGCACCGCGGTCTGCTCGCTGGGGTTGACTCTGGGTAGCCTGTTGTTGCTGGGGTATTACAGTGGCAATGCTGGATGGGGGGACAGCGGTGCTGTAGCCTCTCCTAAGACCTGTTGCCTTGGCCCCTCCACCAACACCTATGCCAGTTCCAACAGGCTCCCCAGTATAGGCAACCTTCCGGGAAGCAGTCCTGCTTTGAGCAGTATGGGCAGCTGCATGTGCATACGAGGTTGCGTGGTCCACTGCTCCACCATTGGGGCCAGTGCTGGGACCACCTGCCCTCTCCCTTCCCCCATGGGTGAAGTGCACTGACTGGGAGTAGGGCTGGTAGTGTGCAGAGGTGGATGTAGACTGGGACACGGAGACAGAGGGCTGCTGGGATGACTTAGCTCTCCAACCTAGTGGCGGAGCAGAGGAGAATGGAGGGTCTGGTGGAGCTGTAGTGGGAGGAGGTGGGATGTCGTCTGGGCCAGGCACCGACAGACTGCGAGCAAACTTCATGGCTGGAGGATGCAGGAACTGCTTCTCCTCCTCAGGCACCCCTGCAGTACAGCGTTCACAAACGGAGAAAAGACAAATTGGAATGAGATAAGGATTTATAGATGATACAGGTGATGTAGAGTGAGAGTAATTGAGGCTGATGAACAAGAAAAGAAGTTTTGGTGAATAAGAGTGGAGAGGAAAGCTGAGGGTACTATGAGAGTGTCTGTTTAAATCTGCCTGCCCGTCTCCCTGTCAGCGAGTCTGTCCTCAATTTTTATGCCTGTTAGTAAGTAAGTCAGTTAGTACTATATATTCAACAAACAAGTAGCAACTGGGCAGCATTACACAGCAGCATTTGTTTTGTTGGTCACCAGAGAGCACATTACTATTTCAGGGGGAGAGTTAGCAAAGCATAGTAAGTAACAAACCAGTAAATAAGCCATCAGAATAAAACAAGGAGATTAGAGACACTGCTGTGTATAACAAATAGTAGTAGGGTAAGTATAAGGCAAGCATCTTATTTTTACAGTACAGGTATAGTAAGTTAAAAAGGTGAAAGTTTAACATACGATCAGATACAGATACAAAGTGCGCACATTTTAGGCCACAGACGAGACATAGTTGGCAACAGACAAACAGGTCAGCACAGTGTAGACCTCTACTGGTCCAGAGAACAGACAGACAGGCGGACGGAGGGGCAGACAGGAAAAACAGACAGCCTCACCGATGGATTTCTGCCGCAGCATACCGTGCTGTGGGCCATGACCCCCTGAGGTATACTGACCACGGTCATAGCCGAGGCCCAACCCCGACGGCATCATCCCCATCCCGGACTGGTCCCCGTAGTTTGGCTGAAATGGCAAAAAAACAAAAAAAGCATGTGAAAGAAAGTGGAGAGAGCCATGAGACTCAAGTACATGTGTTCCACCAGAGAACTAAAATAATCAGGTTAGAGAGACTAAAAGTTGCTGAGTTTTTTGGTGTTGGCACAAAGTCAATATGTTAATGTAAAAATATAAGTTCATGCAGGTTTGAATAAGTCAAGAATTACAGTCTGAAAATATTTTCTTGTTTGCCAATGTGCCTGCTTGTTTTACACAGGAATTGACTCATTCACTGGTCAAGTAAACTGTTCACTTACTTGAATGAGAATTTTGCCCAGTGCAGCTTTCAATGTTGAATGTTGAAACTAATGGTTGCATCGTGTTTTGCTTTGATATTCTTTACATTTATATTCCATGTTCTTTACTGTGTCTTGCTACAACTCAGTCTTATGGCAGACAGGCACTCTTCTCAACCAACACACCTCATTGCCATAGAAACTTCGTCCCCTGTCCCTTTTTGGCCCCTGTCCCCGTGTCCCCGGTGCCTCATTGGTGCTGATTGTCTGCTGAGCTGCTGCAAGAATTTCATCTAGTTTATCTGGGAGGAAAAAAAAGGGAGAGAAAAAGACAAAGAGAGACAGAAAGGAAGAGAGAGAAAGACACATACGGCAATGAAACAGAAAAATGGACAGCAACAAAATGAAGGGAACAATGTGCGGAAAGGGACACACTTGATGAAGGTGGGTGAGATTCAGGAAACATCCACTGACAAACATGAGCGTCCTTACTCAAAGCCATCTGATAGACTGTCCTCTTCTTCTCTGTAACTTGGGAGGATTCAAATTCTAAAAGAAAAGAAACTCAGAATAAGCCCGGTAAGTGACTGAGCGATGAGTGCCAAGTCATTTAGGACAGACATAAATACAACGCCTTAAGCGAGAGTGTACCAGAGCATACCTGATTTTTTTTTCCAAGGGGTAGCAGCTGGAAGGAGGACAAAAGGAGACTTTACTTTTGGCAGGAGTGAAAGTGCGATAGCGTTGTTACAGTGAATACTAATCATATTCCTCGGAGCCTGACAAACTGAGTCACCTCGCCAGGCGTTTCGATCTTCAATGTAAAAGAGTGTACATCACTCCCACGCTTCAAGACAGCTGAAGCGTGCACACTTATGTTACAGTAAATATGCTGCACACACATGCAGTATGCTTCTTGCTGTTACTCTAACACACTTGAAACACACACACAAATATGGAATTAGTCTGAAGCTGACTCCCACCTCTCTCCACTGTTAAAAAGGTTAGGATCCCGCCAGCAGTGAAGTGGGGGCAAAGGAGACAAAACAAAGACAGTTAGTGGTTAAACCAGTGAACAGTAAAGGGACAACAGGGGAGTTAAGAAGAAGAATTAAAGGTGACCCTTTAGTGTTTGCATCCACTGGTGTGAGTGAGCTTGTGTGTGTGGACTGAATCTGCCATACTTATACTCAAGCCTTTAAATTGAATTCATAATGTGTAGCTTATTGAGCTTAATTAAACAGAAATTACATTTTAATGTCCGATGGTTAAACTAAACATGAGAGGGTTGGGACCCTGTGTTCATTTCATCTTTTACTTACAAACTACACTGCACAAATCCTTTCAAAGATAAGCCTTCGTTTTGCCGAATCACATGTCCAAACGTATTTAAACAACACTTGCGTGCAATTGGTGTTAAGAAAACCGTGGACTTAAATGCGGTGATGGATCATTTCCATTTTTAATGTCCAAGTTATCATGATGCATGACTTCCAGGTGAACTGGGACACTGCACCAGTCACAGAGGTGAGATAGTTTAATAGGCGTCACAGCTAAATGAATTCTAACGCATTAGAATAAGCATATGGCAGGGGCTGACATGGCTTCATCACACATTGTGCTCTTCTCACCTTGATCCAGAAAGAGGCAAAAGCAAGGAGGATCCAAGTTATAAGGTGTCAAACTGGTACCTGTGTTTCAGACTGGGTTGCTCATGCTATGTGCTGGTCAGGTGAGGTCACACCACAGAGAGAAGGCAGGTGAGGGGAGGAGATGGGGGAGGAATTAGGCAATGGGCTGATTTCTACACTCAGAATAAACTTTAGTCAGATCCTGCCTTACAGCAGAAGGAGCAAGACTCATTGTAGTTTGGGTACCGATTTGGGCAAGTTTAAGTCATTGTTTGTAAGAGAAAGTACTGAAACCATATCTGAGACCAGCGGACGAAGCCCTGCAGATTCCCCTCCCCTTCAGCAGCTACACATGTCATCAGCTTTCACACACCATCAATTGCTCACTGGGCATGCTCAGAACCAGACAGTAGCAACAGATACAGCAAAGGCAAACACCATAAATGTTCAGAAGATATAAACAATCACCAATAAAACACCATCCAATGTTCTGATCTGCAAATGGGGGCGTTGACCCTCACCATGCACTCTCCTCCCACTATTTTGCCTCAAATAGAGATGGCATAAGCATAGCCACATATAATGCTGTTACCATAGCAACAGACCTGGAACAAAGTTGTTGTTTTTTTCTCAAAAATTACTCATCTCAGTAATTTTATCCTGGGTGTGATTTCTTCCAAATGAATCCAATCCAAGACGTTTTCAACAAAAGAAAATAAGGACATATTTTGCAACTTGCTCGCTAATACATGAAGACCAGAGACTTTGCAATGATGTTTGTGGCACCCGCAAAACTGTTATCAGGTGACGCCCATTCCCCTGCAGTGTTACCTTGGCAACAAATACTTGCTGAGTGTCTGTGTGTTTGTGTGTGTGTGTGTGTGTTGAGCAGAGGGGCGGGTAGACTGCTCTGTGGGCGCTGGGGTTAAAGCTGTGGGCGGGCCAGGGAGCAGCAGGGGGTGCAGGGGGGTAAGAGGTAAGAGAGGCGGGCAGTGAGAGAGGGATCACAGGGTGGATGGCAACACTTTTTACTGGGTGGGGTTACCTGTAGTGGGGGTGCTGGAAGTGACAGTGTGGAACCTCTGAAAGAACAGTGAAATGCATTGAGACCGTCATCCACGGCGGTAGCCAATCTTCTTTTTTCTTTCTCTCTCCCTTCTGTCTGTGAGCAACTACACTGTCTCCACCTCTACTTTCTTGCTATCTAAATGTAGCCCGAGCTCAAGCATCTGTAGCAACCCCCAAAACTCTGGTTTCTATCATTCATCATCTCCTGAATCTATTTTTCCCAGTAACTTATTTTTCCCCTCCTCAACTTTACAGCACTCTCCTTATTTGTCTACATCTCCCTGTCTGTCTGTTTCTTCATTCTTTAAAAAATCCTTCTCTTTTCACCAACTAAACGCTCTTCCAAGCTGTTCTTACCCATCTCCTCCAGTTCTGAAGTCATGGATTTGGATCGCAGGGCGATAGCCGGTGTGCTGAGCCTCTTGCTCTGCTGGGGGACTGGAGGGGAGGGAAGAGGTCAGTCAACTGTTCCACAACAAGGTTCAGTTACCACCAGCATTCACCCACAGTATCATTCTTACTTTTCTTCCTTGAACCTTCTTCCATGTCAGGGTTGCGGGTTACCATGACAACCTTAACCATGAGGCTGTTGCCACCTTGCCGGATCATGTTGACGACCTGCCGGTGACCAACCTTCACCACATTCTGACCATTGACCTGGGACAGACGCAGAGGCAGAGAGGGACAAAGAGCTATTTGAGTCTCATACCGCGGCTTTTTTACTGTCTTTTCTCAATTGTATTTACGTTCATCTTACGGCATAATTTATGTCAATAAAGCAGATGGAAGTGAAAACTGACATGCTGACAGTAAAAGACAGAGTGAAGTGATTACTCAGTTCGTGGACATTAGTATCAGCCAAACTATATTTATTAAAATAAATGTCACAGTATATAATGTAACAGTGAGTCTAAACCTTAATGCATCTTGAAATAGAGTATGTGCTTTACTGCACATATATTACTTTATATGGATTTTACAGGTTGGTATCTCAAAAACCTACAAACAGATTTCAATGAAATTTGCTGGAAAGTGAGGCCTTGGGTGACGGGACAACATGTGTCTTTGCTGCAGATCTGGACCCAGGTGAGAATCCAGAAGTTTTATAAAAGAAAACATTCTGAACAGAACGTTTTCATGAAGATTCATGCCCAGATGCAGTTTAAACGTTTTTGTTTTAATCCCACATTTAGAGGACTGTACACCTTTGCATTCTCTGACTGCTTTCTAGTTCTGTATACGTGTAAGTCAGTGCTGTCAGTTCCAACCCATAATGCACAAAAAGTTGTAAATCATAGCAGTACTTCTATCAGGAAATCCCCCATCCTGAGACCGGCTCTCCAGGCGACACCTCCCTCGTCAACTGACTCCAGGTACTGCAGGGCAGGGAAGGCCGGGGTGGGCGTGAACTCCTCGATAGGAGTCTGAGCTGGAGACACCATGAAAATATGAGACTACATTAGCATTGCATGTGATTCAGTATGTCATATTTGATTAGAACTACCACACTTAAATCAGTGCGTGCGATAGCAAGGCAGAATGTTTGTTTATTCCACATTTCCTACCTTTGGCCCCTCTCAGCACAAAGCCGAAACCCTCGCTGTCTTTTTTCTGCAGGAGCACAGTCTTCTCCTTGATTATATAGTCACTAACAGAGGAGAGACAGAGGAGAGACAGAGGGTCAGAGAGTTAAAAAATAACAGAAGACAGAACTGAAAGACAGAAAACAATGAGGACATGTACTGTACATCCCTGCATGTCTGCATTCACCCACTGCCGTAGTCAACCTTTTGATTTGATGGGTGGAAAGTCAAGTTTTAAAATCCATAAATCCACAACATTTACTTTGCTTGTGTTAGTTTCCCCTCTGCTGTCTGCTTTCCACTTCCTGTGTCCCCCTCTGATGACATCACCACCAGTACCAGGCAGGAATATTGGATATTTGGATACAATAATGGATATTTACATATTACGTATATAGTATTCAGTATATACATGTGTATACTTACTAATCTACATGGTATTTTCTTTTTTGCTTTGGTAGCCAATACGAGCATGATATGATTATCAACAAGAAAAAGTAATTTTGAAATGATAATACAGTTAGGCCTCCTGTTCTTATTTATGCTTTCTTTTCTCCGGTCTGATTGCTGAGAGCAAAAACATTTCCCTTTCTTTTTTCTTATTATTTATAACTTGTTAATCTCTTCCAAAATAAAGTAAAAGAACAGTGCATTGGATTGATGGAAATCATGCAGTTTGGAAAGCCTGATTTGACAGACATTTTATAACAGTCTATTATTATAAGAAGCAGTAATATCAATAGCAGCAGCAGTAATGTAAAGTGCCCCATGTGCACGGTTTAAAAGCTTTTCTGAAATGATGACAATACATTTCTGAAATGGAAATAATAAATAATTCAGAGTGGTCAAATGAAAAGTGATTAGTGATTTTAAAAATATTGCAGCTTCAATTTAAAAGTACTGCTATCAGTTCAAACATTCTTTCTTCATCAGTCCAACTCCAACCGGCACTAATTGTAATTTATGTCACACACCCTACAGTGCAGTGGTGACTTCACTTTGCTGCATGTTTTTGACAGTGAGCCCAGAGCTGGTTTCTACCAGAACCTCACTGAAGACGAGATGCTATACATATACAGTACGATGGTGCTGCTTGTTGCCTCAGAAACAGCTAGAACTGGACGCAGGGAAACTGGCTCGGGCAGGTCCACACAAGAGCCAAGCCATGTGACAGTACGTCACTGACAGCAGCAACAGGTGCTGACAGGTGGAGGCTATACTATATACTGTATAGTGTACACATACATACACAGGAGTGTCTGGTTGAGTCCCCCTGTCACGTTTCAGATGTCTGTAAGTAGTTGGCAGCCCCACAAAAGACACATTTCCCCTCTAAACTGCTAAGACGATTTTATTTAAGTAACTGTTAGAAACCAAAATAGGTAAATGCATCTAACAATTCACAGAGATAATAGATGAGCAAAAAAAATTTATGCAAATTTGTGCAGCAGAACTTTGCTTTTTTCTTCTTTCCAACTACATTAATCATCTCACGACCCCTCAGATTTATCCTGTGACACTTTGGAGGTGGCCAACCCCTAGGTTGGGAACCACTCAACAGTAAAATATTATTTATGCATTAATGCAATAATCTAACAATGTTAGATATGTTATATAATGTTATATATTGGTCGCAGGGGCCATTTTTCTGTAGAATGAGTAATTTTACTTTTGATACTTTTAGTATATTTTGCTGATACTACTTCTTACTTAAAAAGTTAAGGTCCTGTATTCAAACTCCAACTTAATGGTGTATTTTAACGTTGTTGTATTGGTGTTTTTACACAAGCACTAAAAAGAGACGATTGAATGACAATGTTTAAATTCACGCATTTTGACTGACATATGTTACTTATAAAAATGCACTTGCCCTAGTCCATTAAATACTTGAGAAGGTATTAAAATAAGTATATACATTTTTGTTTCCTCAGTTGTGTTGTATGTGCCGATGCCATGACGCTCATCTTGTCCTACTAGCATGAGGTCACACACACAGACGCTTTGCCACTTCAGGTTAGACCACTTTGTTGTGAGAAACAGCACCGCCTCTAAGGGCTGCTGGCCTCTAATGCACGCTTGTCTTGTTATGAATGGAGAGACCATCCAAACAGCCATTCAGTCAGTCAGTGAGTCAGAGAGGTATATATACCGTGTCAGCTGTAACGTACTGTAACCACATGCTGATAATCCCATCGTGCACCAAAATAGTCCCAGCCCACTCCATCTGTTCATCCCTCTCTCTTTCTCTCTTCACTGGCTTTACTTCTTTTTTAATTTTTCCATCCCGATGTCTACTCCATACCTCTCTCTTTGCTGGCTTCCTTCCCTTGTTCTCCAAACTTCTACTCATTTTTTTCTAATCACATTTCCCCCTAATGATCTTTGTCATTCAGTCTGCACAGTGCTCTCCGCAGGCTGTGAGAGCCTCTCTGTCTCTGCCAAGGCTCTGTCTCTTTGTTATTCTTGTCCTCTTCTGTCCATCTCTGCTGCCCAGCCTCAGACCTCAAACACAAGTGAATAAATGAGTACATACTGTACGTACAAACGCGTTCACGCAAGTGTTATAGTAGGACTGAGTAGTGAAAGTACATTGCTATTGGGAATTAGGTAAAAAGTAATGCAAACATGCAAGCACACTCATCACACTCCCCCACGTAGCTGTTAGCCTGCAACAGGTCACTACATTGGAAAGTCAGCATGTGTGTAGACAACAAACATATCAGTTCAGGAAACTTTACCATCAACAGCAGATTATAGTTCTGCACTTGTTTCCCTGCTGATGTTGTTTGGTTTCATGGACATCAGTTCTTCCCAGTGTAAATATAATGGATTACTACTGCAATATGAACCTTCCTAGTTTTATGCAGCCTTTCTTTTAGGGACTGCATGATTAAATGCCTAAAGAAAAAAAACACTATTACATCCATCACTGGGGCAGATGATAAACTCCGAAGTAATGGTTTTGACTTTTCTTCATTTTAAACAAACGGTGCATCATAGGTGCCTTGTAACCAGCTACATTAACTGATCATATTGACAAAACATTACGACAGGTGGTACCAAAGCAGCAGAAAATGCAGACTATGCCTGATCAAAATGATGAGGACCACTGCAGAGATGCACTCAGAGCCTTTTGCACAGCCAACAATCACTGAGAACAAAGTGACACTCGCAAAGCCAAGTCATGTGAACATAAATACAACGTGTCTTTCTTACCAAGAGTCGGTTACTGGAAGATGTGTCATATCATAAGTGCCATGTTTATGTTGTACTACTTGTCACATATTCACTCAAGTGTCTGTGTGTGTGTCCACTCAGGTTTGCATACATGGCAATAATCACTTGAATCCCGTCCACCCAGCACCTACAACTAACTCAGGCTTTGCTGTCTTCAAGGATCTCATCAGCTTTAAGTGGCATTAGCCGTGTCCCAGTTAGAAGTTGCCATTGTCCTCAAATCCACTGTGCACTGGTCAGCTGTTTAATTTAGTGCTGAAATTGCACATGACCTGGACATATATTTGGCAGGTGTTTGTGTTCAGATACTGTAGGGTGTAAATCATGGAAACCAGGCATAAACCTCACTGTTTTGTTCTTGTTAGCAGCCTGTTATGTTTTCAATCACAGGATGTTACAGTAAAACAGAACTTTTTTCTAGGTGTCCATGAGGTGCTCAATAAACCTGTAATGCTACTTTGGGTATCATTAAACTTATACCCGTTTATCATTCGTATTTACACTTAGTTGGGTGTTTAAGAGCAATTTCTTAGTGACAAACCTGTTTTCTTTACAAGTTGACACCTAAACACGCCATTATTTTTGCTCTCAGCGAGGCTCTGCCACCTTAATTACAGAGAAAAGCAGGTTCAGCCCCTCAGGTTCACCTTTGTGAGCTGCATCCTTCAGATGTTCCAGCTGCTGTCCAGGGACTCAGTGATAGTGCCACTCAAGTGTCCTTAGTGACCCAATGTTGTCATCACTATAGATGAAAGCGACTGAGCTGGACGATCCAGCACAGCACAGAGTGTGTCTCATACTGCATACGTAAGAAGGCCAAGGCGTTAAACAGGGCTGACCAAGCAGGCTTCCATAGAGGTGTCAGAAAGAAGCTGGAACTTGTCATGCATGCTGCATCGTTAAAGCTCCCTCACCATGCGCTGTTTTCAATTTGTCGGCAGTCTCCCTCCCTTTGTCGGCAGTCTCCCTCTCTCACTCTCTGTTTCACACACACACACACACACACACACACACTGGTAAACATACGGAAACACACCACACATCACGCGGGACACAAGAACACATGCAATCAACCAGCCAAGAGAGGAAGATACATTACTCTGCCCTTACCTCCATGTTTTTGATGGACAGCAAACACACCATCCATGCACGCACACACAAACACAGGCATGCATGCACACAAACAAGCACGCAATCAATCTGCAAATCAGTAAAAGCAGCGAGCATCACTTGTACCGGTGCAGCATTGCTAGAGGACGTTAGACAGCGGTTGAAAGCAGAGAAGGAAAGAAAACGACAAACACACACACATGTTCATACAGCGAAGCACAGAACGGCTGCACTGCTAATACACCGGGCTGTGCAGCAGCAGCAGCTCTCCTCCGTCTTCACACACATACATCACACACACGCTCACATTGGGACACACATCCGTCTGCAGGCATGCATTGCAACATCTGTCAATCTATCTAATCGATCCTGCCCTGTCATCCATGATGTCCACATGCATGCATCCCTCCCTCCCCCCATCTCCCCCCCGGCATCTGGAGGGAGAGCGGGAGAGAGAGAGAGTGGGAGGGACGGGGGTATGAAAAGCCATGGCAGGTACCTGTAAATGAACCAGACGCTCCTATTCACAGGGCCGAGCGACGGCCAGGAAGAAGAGAGGGAGAGGGAGAGGGAGAGATCCTCCTCGCCGCATGCCCCCATCGCCATTTCCTCCCCTCCCTCTCCTCCTCCTCCTTCTCCTGCTCCTTCTCCTTCTCGTCTTCCAGCGAGACAGCAGCGAACGCGAGCCGCGAAAGAGGAGGAGGAGGAGAGGAGGAAGAGGAGGAGAGAGAGATGGAAGAAGGGAGAGGGAGAGGGCCAAGCTCTCCCAGCCCCTTCATACTTAAGACAGAGAGAGAGGAGGAATGGGAGAGAGGGAGAGAGAGAGATGGAGATGGTTCATTGTGACTGCGACACAGAGCGAGAGAGAGAGAGAGAGAGAGAGAGAGAAAGAGAGGGAGAGAGAAGAGGAGCAGGGGAAGAGGGAGGGGAGGATAAGGTGGCTTAAAAAAAGGAGAGAGAGAAATTAGGTAATTTAGAGAGATAGAGAGAGAGTGAGGGAGAGTGAAAGGTGATTGGGTTTGTTTGCAGGGGTTTCATGTACAAACAAATACACCAACACACATACAGTCCAAACATGCATGCATTCATCCAGTCAACTCACACACAACCACTAACACCACATACACTCGCTATACTCACTATCTTCCTCTGTCTCCATCCTCCTCTTCCCCTTCATCGACTTCTGTTCACTTCTCCACTTCCTATGGTTTATATGTATAGTATTCATTCAACCTATCAATCACTGTCATGACTTCCCATTCATAAAAACGCATGTGACTGAGATAAGTCTTTAGTGTCCGAAATAATTAATTCAAATGGTATGACAGGAGGTTCTTGAAGTTTAAAGGACTAAACAGGTATCATCATCATCATCATCATGTGACATAATAATAAAAGACAAGTCAAATTATTATTATGTAATATTAATCTGACTAAATCTGACTTTGTGCAGATATTTCCGGAGCCTTTAAATAATACTTAACTAACCTCACAAACCCCCTTTATTTCTCTTGCTTTCTTTCCAACATGCACACACACACACACACACACACACACACACACACATTTGCAGTAAACAAAGCATGAATGAGAGTGTAGAGCAAGAGAAAGAGGGAGGGAAGGAGGAGACGCATCGACGCAGACAGGAAGAGGAGAGAGGACAGAGAAACAGCTGGCGGGTGAGTGGCGGAAGGAGGAAGAGGAGGAGAAGAAGGAGAGAGGGGGGTGTGCAGATTCTAGGATAGGCACTCACATCATCTCTTAGTCAGAGCCTCCTTCCACGTATGTCGAAGCTGTCCTCCGTTGACTTGCCCTCCCTCCCTCCTTCCTTCCCTCTCTCCGTCTCTCTCTCTCTCTCTCTCTCTCCCTCTTGCCTCCCTCCTGCATTCGAGGACGATCACAGCTCCTGTCCACTCTCTTCTCACATCGCTGCCTTTTTGTTTCTCTCCCCGCATGCCAGGCTATACCGCTGTGATTCTGTGTACAGTGTGCGTGTGTTTGTGTGTATGCATGTGTGATGAGAGAGAGGGAGAGGGAGAGAGAGATGGGGGAGGGAGCAGGAGAGCAAATAAACGTTGACAGAAGGTCCACATGATTGTGTGTTTATGTGTATGTGCCTAATGTGTCCTGTATTTGTGTGTGTGTGTGTGTGTGTGTGTGTGTGTGTGCGTGCATCTGTGTGTGGTCAAACCTAAACATACACTCTTTGATGCTGCTGTCGATCTCTTGTTGCGAATTTTAGCCAAAAAGTCAAGTAAGTTTGAGAAATATGAAAAATCCCCTCAAACGACCTTTATGTTACATATATTCACAGAGAAAGAGGCAATGTGTCTTACAAGACACCACAGACCACCACAGCTCTGTTTAAGCAGGGTGTTATACTCCTCCCTCTCCTCCAAACTGTGTGTGCTCACTCATCCTTGACCCACTGGTGGCCCAGAAATGGTCTCATGTGGGCTGGGTGGAGCAGCAGCATGTACAGATTGTGAAGATTTTCTTCATTTGCTCGTGTTTTCTTCTATTTACATTGTGTTTTCTTAAGGTTGCAGTGTGCCTGGCTCTGTCGGCCGCCATAGGCAACTGGCTGATGACCTTCTTTCACAAAAGGAGGTTTTATGAAACGATTAATAGCTACATTGACACAAGAAGTCTGTATTTTCCTTCGTTCATTAATTGGTTTGATTGCAGCCAAATAGTCAAGCATGTCTTACCCAGACTGGCTGACTGACTGAATGACCTGTGTTTGTCAGTTGAAGACCTTCATGCCATGGTAAAAAAAAAAATAGAAAAGAAAAGGTGGGGAATATCAATGAAGCCATCCAAGAAGAAACAAGTCTGTGATTGTTGGAGGAGGAGGAGGAGAAGGGAGGAAAGATGTAGGAGGATGAACAGGCGTAGCGATTAAAAATACATGTGAGGTGGAGGGGCATGGCAGGCGAACATAACGCTCTCTATTTGTTGTCTCTATTTGTCTCTTTATTTGTCATTTCTCGCTGCTGGTCCCAAGTCATCATATCCCTCACTCCTTGTGTTCTTGTTAATGTAATCGCCACACCACATTATCGAGTTAAAGCAGTTCATCCTGCTGACTGCCGCATTTTGGTTATCATAGTTACTGTTATAATGTCACGGCTTGTGCTGTGCTGTCAAGACCAGACTAGGAAATAAATCCAGCTGTCAATAACAGACCGTGAGTGGGACAGAGAATCAGATAAGATGACTCTGGTTATTACAGATGGATAAATATATTGGGCTAATGAGAGGCATTTATCAAAAACCTGGATAATCTCAAACTCTTCCATTGTAACCATAACCAGCTTCAGGCATACAAAATCTGCCTTAAAGCAAGACTATGTAAAATTTCTTCCTTCTATAAATTAAACGTTGAAGAGGTTTTGTTGCTACAGTTGGTCTGATATGACCAATAGCTTATAGTGTCTTATCTTAGCAAACTTAAGATTTATTACAAAATAATGACCAACATATTCTAGATTTTCTAGCTATTTACAAACTAAACTACAAACACTTCAGCAATACAAGAGACATTTGTACAGCAGCTCTGAGCGTCACAGCAGCGGGACCTCGGAAACATGTTTTGTAATTGAATAATTTGAATAGAAATCAAGAATCTTTATGTAAAATCTAGCCTCGAAACAGTGATTTGTGATGCAAACCAAATTCATCCTCATCAGTGTTACACAATCAAATGCTTATGTGTCAGCATGAACCAAAGGGAATCAACGATTTGCCAGGCCCACGTGGATTACCGTGGTTTCATTTATCAAAAAGATATTCAGCTGTTAAGTTGCGTGTTCCTTCAACAGACAACTTTGTATTTTTTCATGAACTTACTGTTTCAAAAGCTTCCTCTCTCTTAGAAGAACACAATGCCGGGAGCAACACTTTGGAAGAGGAACACTGACTGAGATGCATATTGGCTAATGGCAATTTTAGCTAAAAAGTAAATAAACAAGACAAAGAGTCGACATCCAGGCTTTGATTTGAGCTAAATGCTAACATCAGCATGCTAACATGCTCGCCGTAAAAATCCTAACATGCTGATATTTAACAAGTGCAATGTTTTCCATGTTCACCAACTTAGTGTAGCAGTTCGGCATGCTAATGAGCACTAAACACAAAGTATAGCTGAGGCTGAATGTTCTTAGTTTTGCAAGTATTTAATCATAAACCTTTGTATTAGTATTGGAGAAATAAAATCTTTGACCTGATGGCATTAGATGACAATACAGGGGATCACCAACATTATTAGGGTTCATCATCTGGGAACCAAAAATGTTTGTACAATATTTGGCAATGGAATAATAACAACAATAATAATAATAACGATAAATAATCAGTATCATATGAACCTTGAAAATTCATATCAGTCTTGCTTTGGTCTTCACAGGCAGAATGAAGGAAGTTACAACATGGCAGAGGGCATCCTTCTTCACATTTGTTTCTAACCTGCTTTGGGCCCCCGTTGCTTGCACACACGAAAACGACCCTTTTGTAAACAGAGAAAGCCTTTTGTACCTTCATCCCTCCTCTCCCTTTAGAGTGCCCTTCACTGTCTGACCTCCAGATGGAGACACCACAGGGGAGAGAGGGTGATAGAAAGAAAATTAAAAAGTACTGGGGGGTTAGCAATACAGCGATGAATAGAACGGGATGGAGGGATGCAGAGATGGTCAGGAGATGTGGCCAAATATAGAGGGATGAAAGGAGGGATATGTGAGATAGCACACGTAGTGATAAAGGCCGTGAAAGTAGGCCCATGTGAGGGCGGCGCTGAGTCAGCCATGCCTGCCTGCCTGGCCAAGCAAACAGTCTTGGGCTCCGTCTATGCTGCAGTACACAGCTTCAATTATCCATGATGTGTGTGTTGGCGTGTGTGTGCAAACACACGTGTGTGAGTTTGCATGTCTGAGTGAGTCGCCAGCATGAAATGTCACTGTTGATGAAAAGCATGGTAATAAACGACACCGTGTGCATGCAGGAGAGAGAAACACAGTTACAGAGGGAGGTAAAGAGAAAGGGAAACATAGCAGGCCTGAAAGTTGAGGAATGATAAAGGAGGATTGTGAGCGAGAGAGTGAAGAAAAGAGGGGGAGAGAGAAAGGCAGAAGGCAGGACTTTGTGTAAATAATACATGTGATTGATAATGGCTTTATTTCTATGTAAATAATTCTCTCTTTGCTCAGTCCAAGTCACGGACGCTGAAATGAGTTTGCCTCAAGGCGACGCAGTGCTCACCACGATGCAGATGCAAGGCATTAAAGGGAACGACATAATATTAGGAGTTAATGAGGAGAAGTCACATCCCCAAAGTCAATACAGGAGAGTTTTCCCCACTCAGATCACCTCCACAGAAGATCCAGCACAGTCTCATAAAGCTAAAAATGAACTGGCAACATTCCCGTGCAGACTAAGTTGCAGTGAGCGGATGACCATCTGTGTCAGCGCAAGAAGCATAGTGACCTTATATTAAAAGTTAAAGATCTCAGCTGCAGTTTTAAGATTATTTGTGTCGACACAGTATTACACGTGCATCAGTTCAGACAGTTTGGTCATCGAGGGCCGTAATGATGACTTGGTTATTACACAACATCCGTCAACACAAAGAAAGCTCAGACTTAGCCATCAGAGTGGCCTGAAAGCACCGTCACCATCACTGACATGTTCAGCCGACCTAAAAACTGCAGCTTGGCAACCCGGCCTTGCACCTCAGAGCCAAAGGCAGACATACAAATAAAGGAACTTGCTCTAAAACCCCGTTAGGCTCAGCAAAACCAGCTAGTCAAAACATGGCCGGTAAACGTGTGCCTTGAGGATGACTCCAGCATGAAAGCAGCTTCTAGACCTGAGGCGGTGAACCCTCACACTTCGTCATCCTACCGCATGAATCACTCACAACACATCATCACATCACACAAATCAAAGCGTCACTGGAATGTATGAATGACTCAATGAACCATCTTATCTGGATAGATCTATACAGTATGTTACCGCACAAACAAACCCCCTCTCAACATGTGCTGTGAGTCCAAACACTGGAGCAGAAGGGTCATAATGAAAGGGTTTGAGTTGCAGTACTCCCTGGGGGGGGTGGACAAATTACATCATGCTCTTTAGCAAGGCTGTGAACAACTTCCAATAATCTGAATGTCAAACTGCCCTACACTTAACCTTCGTTTAACCAGGATGTGTCTGTGTCCAGTTGGGATACGTTCATCCTTAACTCTGGTCCTAATATCACACCAAACAGGCACTGAAGCCTCCGAACACTCTTTTGTCACCCCCAAAGTGTACTTTGTGTTCAGCTCAAATACCCCTCTGGTTGGTGAACTCTACCTCTAACCCTGTGACCTGAGTATACATTTTGCTCCTGCTGCTTTAAAGAATCTGTGCAGAGCCCTGCTTCTTTGAATGAAACCAGCAGCTGTTCAGTTCGCTGTCCATCAGTGATGGCGAGCGGCAAGGCAGCTCTTACCTGGGAGCATCAAAGCTATCATAGGATCCCACAGTGTAATGGCGGAACAGCCTTTTGGCTCGCTCTCCACGACTCTCTGAAACACGAAATCACAGGGACATCAGCACGGTCGCACCGACATTAAATCCATTAGCCAGGCAGCAAGTACTGGTCGGTTATTGTGTTGCTATAATAATATTTTATCACAGAAGAATTTCTCTTTTACAAGGTGGTACAAGACCTTTGATCTACTGATCAAAATCAAATCAAACTGATCAAAACCAGACATGCAACCTAGACATAAACCTAAGAGTAAAAAGCATATTTGTGCTGAAACAATTAGTCAACAGACTGACAGAAAATCAGCGAACAAAATATTAACAACCGATTAATGGATTAAGGCAGACATTTTCTTTCCTTCATAAATTGAACAGGTTTGGGTTTTTGACTGTTGGCCAGACAAAAAAGATTGATGCCAAACATATGAAGCTACAACCAGCAGCTGGTTAGCTTAGCATAAATACTGGAAACCTGGGGGAAACAGCTAGCTTGGGCCTGTCCAAAGGTGACATAATGGGCCTACCAGCACCTCTAAGCTCTCTAATTAACAAGTTATACCTTGTTTGTTTAAGTGAAAAAAGGACACGTTGTGATTCTACGGGGGTGGTTGTGTGTTGGACTATTTCTTGGCACAGAGCAGCGAATTCCTGAAGTCTGCTGTCACCGTGAGGTGTCCAGGCAACCACAGGAGATTTTAGAATATTAGCCAGGAAATAGTCCACCTCCTAACCCCCATAATAAGGGTACTTCCCAAAACTATTCCCTTAATACAATAAGATGGCAGCTTAGTGTCTTCAACCAACATGGTCACATAAAACCAAAACTACCATTTTAACTTATAATCAGGGTTTTGCGAGAGTTGAAAATTCATAGGAGGGTAAGTGGTGTATTTTTTACCCACTGAAGTGATGCTGGGTATTTTTCAGGATAATCCTGCCGAGTGTGTGTGTGTGTGTGTGTGTGTGTGTGTGTGTGTGTGTGTGTCTGTCTGTTAGTGTGTGTGGCTGGTAGTGATCACCTGATCGGTTGTCTTGGCTTCGAAGCATCACTTCCTCCACGCAGTCGGAGGGGAACCAGCCTGTGCGGCCCCTGACCGTCCCCTCCCAGTATCCGCCCTCACCAACACTCAACACTAGAGGGGGGGGGGGGGTCAGGAAAGAGCAGCATGTCAGGAAAAGGCAACACAACACGCATCAACACGTACACACCAATGAGAAATGAACACACGCGAAAAGACAACAACAGTATACAGACAGAAAAGAAATCATGTAGACACACATACGGACATGCAAACCTCGTACATACTCACCAAGACATACATACCTGGCAACATCTTAGACTCACTCACAAACACACACATATTCATACCTGCAGACATTGAATACAAACATATATAGAGACCTTACACACATGTTAGGACATGGACGTTTTATAAACTCATCTGGAGACACTTGGCTTGGATCTGTCCTGGGTGTTGGTCTGTCTCTGACACCAACAGATCCCTTTTACACCTAGTGTCAACATGCATCTCCTGTCAGGCTTGAGTCAATGTATTTTTGTATTTTTAATTATTTAAAGTCATATTTTTCAATACTTGACTTGTCAACTATCAGCTTTCTCAATAGATCCAGTTTGACATTTTGGGAAATTTGCTTTCAGCTGGGAGTGAAATAAAATGAGCCAGCAGCTGGTTAGCTTAGCTCAGCACAACGACTGAAAGCAGGTGGAAACAGCTAGCCTGGCTGTGTCTGAAGGTAACAAATCCATCGACCCGCACCTCTATAGCTCACTAATAAAGTCCATCTATCTGTAGTTATGGTGGGAACGCTTAATATCTTTTTAGCCACTTTTAGCTGATTTATTTAAGTTTACCGGTCTGAACTTGGCCTCAATGGTTCTCATATAACTTGTAGGCAGGAAGCAAACACAGAAAATCTGTACCACAGTTTAAAGGAGAGGGAATATTGGACTTACATAAGGCAGGTGGCTATAAATAAAACTTAAATGGGATGCTCACGCGGCATGCTATGCTCTGTGTCTGCTGGATGTGTAAGCAGGCATGTCTTTGGTAACACGTTACCATAACACCATGATAAGCCCATTGTATAACTTGGCTGCTTGTTTTGGATGATAGTATTAGCTATGGTGTTGGGGTCACTGGATATGTGCCAGTGCAGTATTAGCTGCAGTCAGGTAAATAAAGTAAATGTTCTTGTGATGCAGCTGCTCCGTGTCCAAAATACTTTACCAGTTATCTAAATGGTGTTAGCTTAAACGCTGCTAATTAAATCTCAACTCTGGATTTGTTAAACCCCCGCAGTCAGCAGCTTACATATTATACGGAACTATTTGGGGATATGCCAAAGACCCGAACAGAGAGGGACTACTGTAACTGTAACCTCTTGTCACATTTACATCTTTTAAGAGGTGTCTGTAATGTTGTTTTGCAGGTTTCTGAATGTGTCATCAATTCAATTCAAGTGTGTGCATGTCAGAGTTGCCTGTCTGATTCATGTGGAGATTTATTTCATTAACACATTCTTGTTAAGGGGGAAAAATGCCCTTCCACATACCTCAGGAGGTGGCTTGAATGAGCAGAACATCACTGTTTCATTACAATCCAGTCCTGTTAGTACCAGCTGTAAACAGCACTGCAGAAACGGACTCCCAACCAAGCAGATCATTTGAATTCACGTGGAAGACAAATAAAAATGAAAGTATACTCACCTTTGACCCTGTCTCCCTTATTGAAGCTGATTTCTCGCTCTCCCTGGGCAGAGTGTGCACGGGTAGCTACGAAGACTCGTCCTGGGACGGCGCTGTAGAGGCGTCTTCGCTGGCCTGCAGTTTGTCCAGCTGTGCTGGCAGGTGCAGGCCTGGGTGGGATGGAGCAGAAGGTGGGATGGATCATTTGAAACAGTATATAAAAACTAAAAGCTCCCTACAGGTATGTGTGACTAATTTATATTATATATTATTATATATATATAGTATACAATAAATTTGAGGATTTTAAAGACTTTGTAAGCCAGTTTTCCAAAGATTTGATCCAAAGAACAGTCCTTCGTAGGTCTGTACATTCACGTAACAGATGTTCTTATCAGCAGTAATAATCATTTTTCAGTTTGTGTTTCAGAAACATTTTATTTTTCTTATTACAGCTCTTCAGAGATCCCTAACTAACCCTACGAAACCATTTCTCACTGTAAAATTACCTATTGCACCACAAATAAACATTTGAAGACCTACGAAACAACCCTTTAAGAGCCTGACTCAGATCATTTTAAGATAAACATTTCAAAACATTTTAAGAACGCTTTTAGGACCCGCAGACACCCAGTAGAACTGTAACCAGCCTAGATAAACCTACAGTATTCTACACTTAGAAAAGTGGAAGAGATGATGCTCAGCAGCATCTTTTTTCTCAGAGGTCAGCCTTTGTCACTCACCCCTGTCTCCGACTCTGCCTGCTCCGGTCCTCCTTGTCTCCTATCCTGCCTCGGGACGGGGAGCGTGTCCTCGCCCCTCTGGGGCTGCTGGAGCTCCGCAGGGTTCCTGTATGCTTATAGCCCTGTGAGAGAACAGTGAGAAAACATCAAGAAAGATGTTTATATGTGGTGCAACTACATACTAATATTCTGTATATGATATAGCATTACCATTATAATTTTGAAAGATTGTAAAAGGTACAAGCACATATTTATACAAATAGTACAACTCTACTTGCACTAAAGTTGTGATTACATGAATACTTTTTAAAATGTTGGTTGTTGTTTCATTCATTCACTTTAATTAGTAGTTATATTCATTTCAGTACATTTGCAATTTTCGATTAATTTATTGTTAACTAGTGTCTCTTCATTGACTATATAATGTCTACAGATGATAACATCAACATTCATTAAATCATAAATATAATAAAATGCATATACAAATGTCTCATAAATTATGTAGTTTTATTACATGATGTTGTATGTTTATGGGCTATCACTCAATATGATCCTCCAATGACGAGAGCCAGACTTTTCTTCTGTTACATTGCACATAATTAACTAAATAAATAAACACATGTACATGGATGAAAATCAATACCTTCATACCTTCTTGCTCTTTGCAATGTCAAGAATCTAAACTTTGAACCTCATCTTTCTCAGACACACACACACACCTGCACAGAGACGATGTTGGTCCCCGGGGCGTTGGGCACTGCCATCCAGTCTGGCAGGTTCATGCTGCTGTCACTGTTGGCCCGGAGGAAGGGATGAGGGTGGGGTATTGTCAGGGTCCGGACACTCTCCCGCCTCTGGGGGGCGTACTTTGGAGACTCCACAAAGGGAACTGGGAGGTGAGGGGAGACAGGAAAGAGTGAGCGTAATATCAGATTTTCTTTGCCACAGTATTTTCTTCGTCACGGCTCTTATTTTGCACATTCTCATACTCTACATACTCCAATCCACATATCTACATACTTTATGAGTTACACTCCAACATGTGTATATTTCCCGTGTAACATTACAGGACATTACACATCTCCAAACTGGCATGAAGGATTCGAACCAGACCCCAGCTACTCACCCACATCGGTATCCCGGTGGTTTTTGATAATTTCTCCCAGCTCAAAATGGCCGGACATAACAGCCACCTGATAAAAACACACACGGACACACACACACATACAATCTTTTTGGATACAGTCACATGGCAAGTTAATGTACAAAATCAAATGCTGGAACAAACTGTACCATTTCTCTGGTTATGATTATAGTAGGTCACTTTATGGCTACCTTTACCGAAGCATTATTCTTCTGTATTGACCCCAACACTAAACTTGTGCCTCCAATGGACAAATTTACACGTGACATGTTTAAAATCATATTTAATATAAACATGCAGATCACATTCCCCCCAAAGCAGGGAAATACGTAAACAGTGAATCACAGCCATCCAGGTTATAGGATATCTACAAAGGAGTAGATTAGCTGTTTTCTTTCAAAAGAATAATGCAGGAAAAATGTATGAGTACTCTCACATGAAAACATACTTTTATCTTCTTTCAGCCATTGTGCAAATGCTGTTGACCTTTTGTTTTACAAACTTCACAGGTCAGCACACAATCCAGCAAATTTCAATGCTTTCTCCCTGTTGTCTCCTCTCAAACACAACAGATTGTCTCAGCTGGCTTTTTCTACACTGACAGAATTAATGTATCCAGATTAAGGGGCCACACGAAACCCTGCCACCTGGGACCACTCTGTGCATCGCAGCACAATAATGGTTTAAAGTAAAATTAGGCCCTGGCACTTTCTGGTACGTTAACTTAATAAGACACCAAACCATACATCTACCCAACATACATAATTACCCAGCCAGGCACTCAACCATTACCTGAAAGGGGGTCTGCCCACTGTTGTTCTTTGTGTCTTTATTTGCCCCCCGGTAGAGCAGAATTCGTGCACAGCTTTCCTGCAACAAACAGCGTTGATTACTGTACATTAATCGTAAATTGTAAATAATGTATAATTAATAACTAGAAATGCATGTAATTTGTTCACCCGTCTGTATTTGCTTTAGAAAGCTCAGTATTCTCTTCTTTTGACTTTGTGCACATTTCCTTGTGCTACAATCGTACTGCAAATATTAAATATTCTATGAAACTTGCTTTTAAAGCAAAGTTGGGTGAAAATTCTTAAACTAATGTTAAATAGGAAAGCTTGTTGTCAGAAATATTTAATTTGCCCAATTTTAAACCTGTTTATTGACAAAGAATTATAATATACAATATTATTTATACTTAGTTTTCAAGTAAAATTAAATTCAGGTTAATATATTTTTCAAATTGCTCTGATTTCATCTGCTTCTGGTAGGAAAATGGGAGTTTAGGAATGATGGTGTTTTCAGGTTCAGGGATGTTGAATCTAAGAAGGTGGGTAACTTATTTAGCAACGGAATAAAGATCATTTATCGGGGTTTGACTTTATTATATTGCATGTTAAAACATTTTAGGTGTTTTAGTGTATAGTTATCTCTACTACTAAGTGTGTCTACCTTGTTGTATAAAGCACAGATGTGCAAGGCAGTGTTTCCAGAGGCATTCTGGGAGGAAGAATCCGCCCCGTAGAAGAGCAGGTGCTCCAGATGCTGCGAGTTACCATTCTGACAGGCCTGAGTGAGGACGAATGGATGGAAAGAGGGAGAGAGCGCAGGAGGATGTGGTAAAGGCAAAGAGTTTGTTAAGGAGGTAAAAAAAAAAGATGTACTTCAGAATAAAAAAGAGGAAGCATTTATGTGGTTTAATAAAGAGACAGAGGCGGAGAAGCAAACAAGGATGAAGAAGAAACAGTAACACAGAGAGGGGAACATGGTGTCAGTTATAAAGTGACACCACATTTAATTAACACCACCTCCAAACTCAGAGGCCGAGAAAACAGTGAGAGAACACAAGTGAGACCCATTAATAACAATAATCGTAGTTAGAACATTAAGAATAATAATCATCACATGGACACTCACACACAGCAACATCTTCTTAACTGCTATTATTGTGATTTATGTCATTATCAGTTATACCATGGCCAGAGAAAATGCTCATTTCTGATTGGTTGGCAGCTACCCATTGCAATCACATACTGGGACACGTAGGGTCAACAGCCTGACAATGGATTTGTTGTATATTTTCTTCCACAGAGAGAAAGAAAAGTGCAATACACAAGTAACCAACAGGTGACTGGACTTATCTATTTAATTTGTATTGAATTTAGTGAATTTTATTTTGTGCTGATTCAATCCTGTCAAAGATAATGGCATTGAAACACAGAATACGTTAAATTTAAAGACATTGAGTGTCAGTAAAAAAATATAGGCTTATGATGGATCCAATCCTAATAATCTCAGTATGAATTCTAAACCTACGTATCAAATCCCACTCAACACACACACAGGCAGTATAAGATGGAGGTCACGAGTGGCTAGGAGAGTGATGAAGTGTGAGCGCTCACACTGAGACGAAGAGGCTGATACCTTTATTTTTCTGTCCACTTCACACGTGGACTATGAGGCCACAGAAGCAGGATGGGTGGGATGAAGAGTGAAAGGTGTCCCGAAACAAAAGATGACAGGTATAGTGGTTCATGGCAAGAATGGTTATTGACGTAGGCACAGATGCTGTACATACGCAGACACTGGAACACAGAGTACACTGGCGCGTTACAGAAAGGCACACACTTGACACACTTGACACACTTGAGCAATACAAATGACAGAATCCTAAATCCAAACACCCCAAGGCAGGACTTTCTGGTGCTTTCATACCACAACCCCCAAATAGACACAAATTAGGCCAGTGACCCGATTAGATTGGATGATTTTGCCCCACAAAAGTTTTGCTATTGATTTTCTGTAGCATTAACCGTATACACAGCACATGGGAGATAGTACAAGAAAGAATTACACCAGTGATTAAATACATCCATATTCTCTTAATTTTTCTAAATCAAATAAAATCCCCTTTAAACACCCTCTGAGGATTTCCTTGAAGTCTTAAATAAATAATGCACACACACGTACCTGATGTGTCTCGTCCCAGCCGTTCTCGTCCCTGATGCCCAGCTTGGCGCGGTGGTAAAGGAGCGTTTCACAGCAGGAGGTGTCTCCCCCTGTCAGTACAGTGTGGTAGAGCGGCGTCAGCCCTCGCCGGTCCTTATAGTCCGGAGATGCATTCAGAGACAACAGGACCTGCAGAAAGACACAGCAGACAAGGTCACCCTCATGTACAGGCCATTCTCAGCTACTGGTAGCTTTAATAACAATAAGGGAGTATAATAAAGTACGGAATAATTACTATGCAGTAAAACAATGATGACTTTTATGAGCTAACAACACAACAATATAAAGGGAACAAGGAGAAGTATCTTAAGGTGGTTTCCATTTTCAAGTCGAGGAATATTCTTGGAATTTTAAATTAGGAGGGGAACACATAGGTTCAGAGAAGTCCTGCAACACAGGCTAGAGAGCATTATGTATTCAATCAATGTCTACTGTAAATCTTTATGCTGTTTAGCAGCTGTTTCTTTCCTTTGTGGAAACCTCAGACTGTGACAATGTAACACATGCAATTATCTCCCCGTGAATGAGTTTCCCCTCCACAGGTACATGTCTTCTTGTTCATTTGGGAGCTGACAATCTGGACAAATGCCTAAAGTATAAATGTGCCGCACGCCTTTAAATGAGGCAATCTGAATTTTAATGGCTTTTTTCTCACTGGTTGAATAGAATAATAGAATTTTTTTTTGTTCGTGTGCATTTTGTCTGTGCGTTGCTGAGTGGGAGGGTCTGTTTATTCTGTTTTCAGCTTGTTTGCTTGAAGATAATACAGCGTTAGTTTCAGGGCAAGTATCCAGTGTGCAGATATATACTCTGGTGTAGGCTGGGTTTTTTGTCTTTTATCATGACAATGAAAACTCATTACTTGTTATGAGTAGATAACAGCATTTCTATGAAAGGACAGCGTATATGAATGTTTACCAGCAGGCCTGTATGGCGGTGGCCTCGAACCGCCTTGTGTATCGATGTGAGTCCATCTTTGGCGCGGAAGTCAATATGAGCCCCTCCGTCCACCAGGACCCGGATGGACTCACCTCCACCCGGCTCACACTGCACCGCCAGGGACAGAGGAGTCTCTGGCAGAACCACACACAAAATAAATAAAATAAATAAATATTCAAATAAAGTTTATAATGGCCAGAAGGTTTGTCCTAGGGGGGGCCGCTTGAACACTCAGCGGGAAAACAGTTTCAACAACAAATTTCAACTATTTACACTCAATGTCTTCTGTCCTTGCTTTGAGGTTAAATTATTAGACAACAACAGCTTTCTCCTTAGTGCAAAGTTAAAGAAACAAAAATTCTGTTTACGTTCAGTGTTTCTTACCAAAACGCACTGTGTGCATCCATGAGGTCCAACAAACACGATCGACGCATTTCTTTCGTCATTTAAAACGTGCAATGATGATTTTTTTAAATATTTGAAATCCTACATAGTCAACATCTATGTTTACTAGCTTGCAGTGTTCTTCTTCACTGCCTTTGTTGGCGCATTGCTGCCCCCAACTGTTAATCAGTGGAATAGAATGAAACCAACCCACGGCAACAAATCCATCCATGGGATGGGACACACCCACTCGTAAAAACATTGCTCCAAAGGGCTACTAATGATCACAAACACCACTTCTTTGTATATGAATTAAAGGAGTGTAGCAGCTGACTGACTGCACTTTGGCACCCCTGTGGTGCTTTGGTCACCATGCTAACATGCTCACAATGACAATGCTAACATGCCAATGTTATACTAATCAGGTATATGGTTTACCATTTTCATCATCTTAGTTTAGCATGTTAGCATGCTAACATTTGTTAATTAGCACAAAACTCAAAGTGCAGCAGAAGCTGATGGACAAATTAGTAGTATTGGACAAGTAGAAATGTTGAACAGATGGTGGCACTTGAGGAAAAGTCAGGGAATCAAATGATTACAATTTATCCTGTGGGGATCTAATTGTGATACATTAAATCAATTATTTGCAGATGCATTTAACAATAAATCCTAAAGATGTGGGCGGCCTTATGAAATTTGGTCCCTGGGCCAGTAGTTTGAGATCCCTGTTCTAGAGTTTTAGAAAGAAGGACAGTTTCAGATATCAGAGAGTTTAAGATAAGTCACTCTATGCAAAAGACATCAATTAAATGGTTTTATTTCCATGTTACTCAACGGCACACCCTGATACAATTCAACCAACTGTAAAGTTGCCTGCAAATCTTCAAATTCACCTGTGTCATGTCAGTCAAAATAAAAGCATTTTAAGAGATTTACCTCCTCCACCACCTTCCTGTCGATGCATTGATACTTTGCCAATTATGCTGACATCAAATAAAGCAAAAAAGACGCTCAATAAAATTAATTCAAAATAAAAGCAATGCCGTGTCACAACAGTTTTAACCTCACTTAACACACTTGAACTTCTTCAGCAGGAACATTCAATGGCACCAGAAGAATAAAAGCATGCAAAGTGTTTCCAGTAAAAACAGGGTACAGAGCATTGGCTGCCATGGCGACAAGAGAGTTTTTGGCAAAGACAAAAATGACCGAGGGCATTTATCTTTGAACAGCTTCTGTAGATCTCAGGTACAAATAATCTGGGGGAATGTTTTGACTGCACTTCCTCTGTTACTGTGTCAGGACGACTCAGGGAATGCCCATTAAACAATTCCCGTGGCAGAGATGGATGTGAGCCCCTACTGACAGGAGCCATGTTGAATATGGTAGAATTCTTTTATGACCTATTAAAAGCTCAGTGTGAGCCTTCTGCTGGCCAGGAAAGTGTGAAGAAAGAGCATCAGAAAGACAAGCAGGTCAAATGTAAAAAGTGTTAACAATGGTGCAGTCTGCGTCCAGGGAGCACAGAACACAGAGGGTTTTTCTGAAGGCTTTTGATCACCTCTCTGACCTGCACGGACCTAATACCTAATAGTTCGTGGACTGCCTGCCAGAACACCTTGACACAACCTCACAGTCAAGAAAGAAGAGGAAACATTTGAAGCCATGAGGATGCCATACAGTTGACATTTTAGTTTTAGTGAGTTTAACCCGGAAACCTAAGCTGTTTTAATGCAAGGTTATTGAGCCAAAGTATAATGAAATTAATTAATTTTACTATCCTAATTTAAAATGACAGTACACAAAGCAGGGTCCAACATCAAACCCTGATGTTCATAATAGCAATAATTATAACTATAATGTTCAGGTGTGTTACATCTAAAAAATGTGACCTGAGTGCAGCATGTTGGTGGGGGGGGGGGGTTCATCAGGGCTCTCTGTTGCCCCCCGGTGTTATGAAATGGAAGTGTGTTTCACACCTATGATGACTGGCTGTGTTTAGTGTTTTGACACTTGCTCCCAGAGCGGCTGGAGTGACACAGAGCAGCACACCCAAACTGTAAATGAGCTGTCTGCTGTGCCCCCCCGAGCTCTAACGGGATCTGAGAAAGGCCACCAAATTGTGAACAGCACTGGCTCAGATACTTGACAAAGTGCTAGGCCAACACACTGCAGAGCTGAGGGCAGAAAACAGAGGGGGAGGTTTGTTATTTGCAGAGAGTTTAAGGGTCGAGTTGATGCAGCAGAGCCACAGGTCATAAAGCTGCTGGGTAATCTGGCAGAGACGAGATGGTTAACCGCTTGGGGGTGGTGAATCTCAAATGCATGTTTATATGTTTGATGGACAGACAGAACAATTCAGTGAATAGAGAGAGACAGATGAAGGAAGAGATTTCACGATGTGTGGGTGTGTAGATAGATGAATGTGCAGTATATATGGATGGATACTTTTACTTTCATAGGGGCCTTAAATACAAATCTTCAGTTGGTTCCCAAAAACACAATGTCTTATTTTATGATAGACAGAAAGACGACTCTATGGATGAAGTGAAAGGAGCTGAGGAAAATGCTAAATGCCTGAGGGGAGGTGACAGGTCTTCAGGCACAGTGGTATTTCTTACCGCCAGTGTCAGAGTCCTGGAAGTTGGGATCGAGGCCTTTGTCTAAGAACTTGATCATCTTGTCCACAGCGCTGGTTTGGATGTAATCCATGAATTTCTTCAGGCTGGCCTGCATCCGGAGAGAAACGTGCTGCTGTATTACAGAGAACAGAAAGAACTCCCTCTGCCTGAGAAATACTGTATGTGCAAGAGAAGGACAGTACTGTATAGTACAGCAAACTATAGTGCAGTACAGGACATTACAGATATATTATACATGCGCAAATGCATTCTCAGTGGCACACACTCATGTATACATGTACATTGACATGCATACTGTACAGTATTGATTTACACTGCTTTACACTGTGCCAGTACATTTGTATGGCAGAAGCATGCAGCTGAAACCCTTCAGTGATCCAACTTCAGGACGAATTGGGTTTCAAACCTTAGTGTGCAGTTTGGCCAGTTGCTTCTCATCCAGATTGGTCTGTTTATACACCCTGGTCTTGTATCGAAACTAAAACCGAGAGACAAAAAGAGAAAGGAAAGGAAGCGTTAATCCTAACACAGAGGGCGTTTGTCCTTAATTCTCTTAGCTTTTGGCCTAGATCCACAAAATGGGGCCTGCAGATTTATTATACTGGGAAGCTTTATCTGGTTTGCTATACAAACCTCCTTTTTACTTCAGTGAAGACAAGAATTGTAAAAGAAATGGCCTGGTTTTACAGCAGTTGAAAGACAGATCGGCGCAAACACTGGGTCATACTGCACGACTGTACAGACTGAATGAGAGATTAGATGGTGTTAAACTTTTTCATAAACAGAGCAGTTCTGTGACACTTCATTCATAAACCATGTTTTTTTTTTATAACCTGGTCTAATTTAAATAACACAAGGAAGATTTATGGTAGATGGAGTCTAAACTGCCTTAAAGTGCTGCTGTGTTTTACTTCAGTCATCCAGGATCTGGGCACAAGATACAAAATGCTGGAGTAAACCTTGGTCAGATGGTAAAGAAACATCATCTTAATATCTTAATGCTGTAATATACAAGACTCTTTGATGGAATTGAATTGCTTGATCCAACAGCAGGACAAATGGTTATCATTTAAGCTAATCTAAACAACAAACACTGATGACAGTGACATCTTGAGGACATACAGGCTACATCGCTTCTCTATTGTGTAGTACAGTGTCTTACAACTGTGTCAAAGGACAACTGGAATCATACCTCCAAATATGGTACCCCTTTCTCAAAGGACTGTGGGTACTCTCTGAGCAGCCTCTCCTCCTCCAGAAACTTGGCATCATGGCCGTCCGTGGCGGGCTGGAACAGACCATAGTTCAGGACGTCCCGCAGAGATTCGGTCAGGGAGCACAACACCTGCTGCTTGGCCTTCCACACCGTGGCATCTGGGTTAAACCGCAAACATTTCTGCAGGAGATACAGACGCAGACGTAGCTTAGCTTTAAGTTCATAGACCATCTAACATCGTACCACATGAATAATCTTAAAAACAAGATGTGGTTAACAAGAGATTGACAAATAATTTGACAACATAAGCAATTAGAACAAGGTAAGAAATTTAAAAGGCAACAAAAGTGAAGTGAACGACATGTAATAAAAAAAAGTCAATAAAACTGAGGTTTTAGAACCGATGTTAAAGATGATAAAGACGCAGCCAGACTGAGTTCATTGTATGCACCAATGTAGATACTAGAGGCCATGATAGTAACAACCTGGTCACTTTATATTAATGTAGACTAAAAAATAGACAATAGAAACTTTTTTCTTAAACCAGATGTTTAAACTTTTAAACTGAGCCCTGTCTGAGAACCTCAGGCTGTAATCTGCAATCCATTTAATTCATGAGCCTTTGAACGGGCTCGACCAGACGTTGGAAACCACTAGACTAAAATATCTAACTGTATTAAATAGTTCAAACTAGCTCCTCTTCAGTATAAAGAATGCAAAATGTTATATATTAGTCATAGGTGCCATTTTTCTAGTTTCAACTTTTACTTTTGCTGATAACACATCTGTACATTTACTTTAGTAGGATTTTGAATGTAGGATTTTTACTTGTAATGGTATATTTTTAGATTTGTAATTTTAGTAGTAATGTAATGTAAACTGGATCCATTTGAATAATTGAGAGAAGAGAAGTCTGGGAAATGTATATTATACATTTTGTCCCTGTTCCTGTCCCATGAACCATCTCATCTCATGGCCCTTGATGTTTATCCTTGGGCCCCTTGTAGAGGTCACCACTGTGTTAGAGACACATCCTGTGGTAGTGGATGCTCTGACCTGACTGCAGCACACTGAGGCTGTTCCCCCTCTGAACCAGCAGGGGGAGACAGTGCCAGAGGGAAGTGGGTGATTCCCAGTGGCCTTAGTTAGCAGACAGGGTATGAATGGCAGTTTGGTGCAGCTATAAGTGTCTCCAGCGAGGTCGCGAATGGCCAAATGCATAACGGCTCAGAGGCTCAGTCAGCAAAGTGGGACATAACTCACTACACAGATGGCTGACAGAAGGTTTTTGGCACTGCTCTCTCTCGCCCTCTCTCTTCCTCTCCTTGACTGGAGTTAGGTTCTGCTCTGACCTTGAGGCAGCAGCATGATTGGCCCATGCAGAGTACAGCCAGCTGCAAGGATCCCTGCCTCTTGCTACATTACTGCATGGGCTCTCGTCTCTAGCCAATAGTTCGTCAAACCCAGAACATTCGCGCAGTCAATGTCACTCATCTTAATCTCTTCACACGTACACATAGACACACGTTTCTGTGTGTGTATGCGTGTGTGTTGTGTGTGTGCGTGTGCGTGTGCGTGTGTGTGTGTGTGTGTGTGTGTGTGTCCTACAAAGGAAGAGATAAAACCCTGCACAGGGGTTTTGTGCAGAGGAGTAACATAACATTTTCTCCCTCTATTTTATCCAGTGTCTCCGTTCGCGCACAGCCAACCCGGTCGCCACGGCAACCGGTTCATTAGTGGAGCAAGCTGCTTGTTGCCATAGAGACATCCCTGTGTTCCCTAGGAGATGGGTACTGGGAGGTTGTGCATGTGTGCTTGTGTGTGAGCATGTTCGTCAGTGTGCATTGGGCTTTGTGTGTGTGTGTGTTAGAGCAGCGTGGCAAAGGAGAACGGTGTAAAAAGGAAAAGGAGGGGAATGTTTAAGACTCTGAGTACGAGAGCAAAAGAGGATGAAAAGGTGTGTCTGTATTAGATTAGGTTTCTCACACACACACACACACACACAGGTGCGCACACAAGTCTGCACACTGCACACTTACAGTCCCAATAAATGATACAGGCTAACACATTATTAAATGAATCACAATCACAGCAGCAGAGAATGAAAGTTAACAATTCAGTTATCATGCAGGAGGAATATTGTTTCCGTCAACCTGAACAATTATAAAACACTGATAATTATCATTTAAAAAAATGGAAATTTGTGTAACTTTGCGTTCGGGCCTCATCAGCTTCAGATAGTTGGAGGTTTTACTGAGTCAGCCATGCTGCTCATTGATCTGTATACCTCCAGGAGTATGATTGATCCTCCAGCTTCTAAACGGGCAGCCAGGTAGGGCTCATCACAGATTCTTCATCCCTATCAAGTCTTCAAAGTGCACCTTGGTTCTGTAGACAGTTTTCCCACTGATTCACTCTATATTACAGCCATTTCTGTACTGTTAGTAATGCAGTAGTACAGCCTGTAGGCAGCCTTGCAATTTGTTGTAATCCTCCAATGGTGCGCTTGCAGTTGAGGGTTTTTGTGGCGACCTCTAGTCAGAGAGCTTTGTGGGTAAAGGAATGAGAAAATTGCTACTGAGTTGTTGGTTTGCTCAGTGCTCATTGGCTAAATTACAAAAAGCCCTTACAACTGCAAGTGCCAGCAACTGATACTGACTGTATTTCAGTACCTTCAGAAGTACTCCGATCCTTTACTTAAGTAAAAGTACCATTGCAACACTGCAAAAATTCTCCATTACCTAGGTAGTAAGTCCTATATTCAAAATCAGATATTTACTGATTAAGTGAAAGTGATTGTTCAGCAGACAATCTGCCTATTAGTGATTAAGATTGTTAAAACTGATGCATCAATAAGTGAGCAGTATTTTACTGTTGTAGCTGGTCGAGGTGGAGCTAGTTGTACTTTACTACTACTACTTTATACTGTTTGAACGGAAACTGAGACATTTAGAGGTCAACACTGTTTTGATCAGGTTTGATCTTTAACAAATGCCTTTAATTTTACCAGCTCGTACATTTTTTGCTTTGTTGTTTTTTAATGTAAAATCTTAATCTGAAAAGTAACTAGTATCTCCAGCTGTCATATAAATGTAGTGGAGTAAAAAGTACAATATTTCCTTCTGAAAGGTTGCAGACTAGAAGTAGAAAGCAGTAAAAGATTGGAAGTCAAGTACCTCAGAATTGTACTTAAATACAGTACTGTGCACCACTGATATACTTCCACCTAACAAGCTTCAATTGGCCAATGGATTTGGAGAACCAGGATTAAAGCAGATCATCCTTATTTGCTACAGTTTGTTTGAGAAACCTGCGTTTTCATGTCCCTGTTTACATGATTAGAACAGTATCCAGGTTTGTGATCATTTCTGTGCAGGTGTGTCTTCTCAGCGTCTCAGCCACTCATTTCTGAGCATGAACACAGTTGGCAGAACTCTGCTGCACTTGCAACTCTGCGGGATTCAGCTTCTCCATCTGATCGTTTGTAATGGAAAACGAGCGACGGTACAGTTTGTGCTCTGCTTTATCTAACTGTAAGACCTTCCCTTCATTCCAGCAGGTTTATCGTCATTACGTCACGTAGCATCACGTTTGTGTTTTCCTGACAAAATGCCGCCAATGTGAGTTGATGATACACCTGCAGACGAAACCTGAACAAGGTGTTTACATGCTACAATAGCCTGGTTTTTAATCAGAGGACTCCAGCTAGCATATCCCACTTTCTCATAACCGGGATAAGGCTATATCCAGATTTCTGAAACCAGGATAAGGTGTCTACATGATCAGTGGTGGAATGTAACTCAATATATCTACACAAATACTGTACTTATTTACAGTTTAGCAGTACTTGTACGTTACTTGAGTATTTCCATTTTATGCTACTTTATACTTCTGGTCCACAACACTTCAGAGGGACGTATTTTACTTTTTACCTCACTACATTTAGGTAACAGCTTTAGTAACTAGTTAATGTGCATATTATCATTCATTCATTCATTATCCATACAGCTTATCCCAAAGGGTCGCGGGGGGGGAAGGGGGGATCCGTTTATTAAATATGGTAAATTGTTAAAGATTAAACTAACAAATAGTTTTGAAAGTTGTTAAAATTAGACCAACTACGACAGCAAAATACTACTTACACATTAATGAATCAGTAATATTAATCCATTAATATAATGTATAATAATATGACTCATTATAACATTATTCTTTTATTTTGAATATTTAGTACATTTAGCTTTAATACTTTTAAGGTAAATTTGGAGAGCAGAACCTTTACATGTAATGGAGTAATTTTTTCCTCTTGGTATTACTACTTTTACTAAAGTAAAGGATCTGAATACTGCTTCCACCACTCCATGTGGGTGAATCATAACCGGGATACTAGTCACATATAAATGCACTATATGTTACAGCTTATATATAATTTAAAATGTTTTCAGTTTTACATTAAAATCTAAACGCAGCTTTAAGCCCTTCTGTTTCTGGTTTTATCATTATGCAGAGCAAATATTCTGTCTTGCCTCCCAAAGCTGTGATCACACTTTCCCACTCACATACGCCCACTCACTCTGTCCATGCTGCTCTTTATCTTCCCCTGCCCATCTCTATCTTATTCTCCCTCCTCCTCCTCCTCCCCTCTCTCTCCAGCTTTCTTTAACAGCGCTGTCACTTATCTTTGCAGAAATAAGAGTCGCTGAGATTCTCTTTCTCTCTCTGCCTTTGTCCCTCTGGCCTTTTTCTGCAGGCCAAGTGTAGGGGGACTAGAAGCCTTTAATGAGCTCTATGGGGGGGAAAAAAACCCACCAAACACACACACACATACACACACACACACACACACGCCATGTCGCCATTTAAGTCAACTTCCTCTATATTCCTTCCTCTAATATCTCACTCTCCTTCTCTCTCTCCACCACTCCAGCCACCCCCGTCCTCTCTACAGCAGTTCAGAAGAAAAGCAAATTCCTTTCTTTTAAGCATTCCTGTCATCCCCTCTCCGCCTTGTTCTCACTCACCCATGCTGCACTCCCGCCTCTCCCCCTCACATACTTCCCTCTCTATTATGTCACTCCCTCTGTTCACCTTTGGGGCTCGCCCTTTCATTAACATACAACCTCTCCGCAGCTAGTAGAGAGGCATGGTAGACACTGTGTGTGTCTTGTAGTCTGAGAAGTTGTGTGTGTGTGTGTGTGTCATGTATCTGCATTTCAGTGTGAAAGTGTTTGTGAGGCCAAATCCTGCCTGATGTGCTGCTGCTTATACTTCAGAGTTTTCATGAATTCAGCTCGAGTCAAACAGCGGGGAAAAACTCATTTGTTTCACGCTGTTTAATGCGCTCGGCAGGCAAATGCCAGTGTGACTGCATGTGCGTTCGTCTTGAGGATCTAATTAACCTGCAAGGAAAACTGCCTTGGTCTCCTGCTGTGACAGAATCATATCAACAACGTGTGATGCTCAGATGTGACTGTCGCTGTGCACACAAGTGAGTTAATGGACCAGTGCCCTTTTCACCAGCCACCAGTGGAAGAGGAAGGATCAGCGCAGCGGCCACAGGTCCTCAGGCACAGCTGTTGGTGGTCGAAAGATATCTGAACATGCAGGTTAAAACGGGGATACTTTTGGTTAAAAAGTGGAGGTGATTTGGAAGCATTTCAATGACAATATTTCAGTGTGAGGCAGGCCACAACACGTTGAAATATAGTCATGAAAGTGCTGCTGACACAACAGTTAAATGCAACTTAAACCTGTAAAAAAAACTTTCCAATGTAATTTAATAATCTTTTGACCTGCAAATGACAGAAACGGAGATTCAAGGCAGTGGTGGAATTAGTACTCTGATCCTTTGCTTAAGTAAAAGAAGCACAGTGTGAAAATGCTCCGTTACAAATAAAACTCCTGCATTGAAAATATTACTGAAGTAAAGGTATTGCTAGCAAAATGTAGTAAAATGTTAGAATTACTCATAACAACTCCTTTTTTGTCTTCTTTTCTTTTTCTTTTTATCAACAAGTTGAAATTAAATAAAATTGAAAGTACTCATAATGCCCTGTGAGTTTATATTATTATATATTATATTACTGGAAAATTATTACTGATGCCTCTACTTTAGTAAAGGTACTGAGCTACTTTGCACCACTGAGCGTCATTAGTGAGTTGTTGATTTGCAGGTCAAAAGATGGACAGAAATCTACAGTACATGAAAACTTTGGAAAACTTTAGAAGAGTAGATTACATATAACAGCATTTCAGTAACACTATTTTAATATTTCAGTAATATAGAGAAGCTTACAAAGTGCTTCACAGACATACAAAGAGAGAATAAAATCCTAAAACAAAAAGGAAAAACTCTAATTAAAAGCCATTTTACAAAAATGAGTTGAGGACACTTGTCTAGACCTTTTTAAACATTTCAACCAAATGTAGCCCCGTTTTTAGACATCATCTAACCTGCAAATCACCAAAACGGTGCTTTCATGGAACACTGAGGTTTGTATAGAAAGCTTTCTTAAACACACGTGCGGTATTCCAGAAGTTCAGAAAATGAAATGGGACAGGACAACTGTCACAGCGCAAAATAACCTCCTACATAGCACCCTGATCTGTCTCCTATGACTACTAACTACTAAAGGACAGATTTTGTCTGCATGTATCGATGGCCCAAATCCCCTGTTGAAAAATGTAATTGAGTGATAGTACACACACGTCTCTCTCACTCTCTCTGTCGGTGCACCGGCAGCGCCGTCTTGATTGACAGCGACTTGAGAGAGATCTCCCCTATAGGCTTGAACAGCTCAGCTAAGAGAGTTTAATCCCACTGAGGGGAGTCAGGACATATCAGCAGGTGTTTCCTCTGAGGGCTTGATACTGATTTACATCAGTATCAGGTGAGTTGAGAAACTTTATTGCTGTGACTTTTAGTCTAAAATTGTATTGGATCGTTTATTTTTTTTATTTTGTTTATGTGTGGCTTTAATTTTGCCATGTGGAGAACTGGGCTGCATGTTTGTGCGAAAGGTTCTGTAGAGATAAAGTTGAGTTGAGCATCAGCCCCAGAAACATAGTTCAAGCTCTAGTCGCCAGGTGCTGGTGACTCGCTCTCTGTAAATGCAGCCTGATGCGCAGCAGATCCACTGGAACCACAACATTTCAAAGTCGATTAGTTAAATCTGTAATCAGACTGGATCCCTTCAGAGGTGCACAACACTGATTGGTGAATATCCAACATACAGCTATATATTCTCCCAAAAAAGGTAGCTATAACACCGCTTCTCTGCGTGTGAGTGCTCCTTCGCCACTCAAAATCCTCCTCCCTCAATTCATAACATTTGCATTTGCGTGCTAGTCACTCCCTCGTCTCATTACAACACAATTAACGAGCAGTTAAGGTTTATTGAGGGTGAATTAGCTGACATGTAGAACAGACCTAATGTACTGGGAGTGTAACGGGATATTACCCAACACCAGTGAGGGAAGGAGGAGGAGGGAGGGCAGAGGGCAGGAGATGGGGTGGGGGGGAGTGAAGAGGATCAGAGAGTGTATATTCTGAATGTGCAGCTCGCGAATGAGAGATGGAAAGTGAAAAACGGCCTGAAGCAGTTGAGTCAGGCTGGGAGGAGGGTGAGACGGGGAGAGAGACAGTGATGGTGGATTATACCTCTTCTGACCAAGACAACACGGAGATAGTCAGTACACCTTGGCAGGAAGTCTCTAAGGTCATGCTTTGGTTATTCCATATGTTATTGATTATCCGCATCTGTGAGTTTAAGTAGCTACTTCATTCAGACATGTTGACCAAAAAAGAGATTAGAAGAAAAATATTTAAAAATGCGGGTATCTGTCAGTCTAATTAATACATACTTGTCAATCTTGAGTCCAAAAATAAATAAACGTATAATAAATAAATGTTGAAAAACTTGAGCGTCAAAACCTTCAGCATTTAATTTTTCATTTGACGTTTAAAATGCACATTCACTATTTCATTTCCGCCTCCTTGCTACTCGCATGAATAAAATGCTCGGAGAGAACGGTGACTTTGATCTGAATTTCTTCTTCAGTGCGATCTATGTATCTTGTAAACTGATCTGAAGCGGCGGCGATCGTCCAGGAACGCCTTGGTTTTTTTGTTTTTTTACTCTTCTTGACAAAGTAAAAGAGCAAATGTGGCAAATGTTACACATTTAGTTTGAGGGATGAACACTGTACTGAAAGTCTACGAGCCCATAAATTGAATCTCTTGAATGTATTCAGATTCATCTCGAGCACAGTGCTCATCAGACGACACAATGTGGGTTTCAAATGGAGATTTGTTGAAGTGTAAATTCTGTTTCAGGGGGACTTTACATATTAAGGATCAAATTTAGATTTAAAAGGTGAGTTTTTACCATTTCTAAGAGGTGTGAACATGGTTAAATCTAAAGATACTGGAAATCAACCTAAATTACTCATCTCAAAAAGTCAAAATATCAATCTGCGACTAAACCCTTTATGTGTTATGTTCTTTTATCTCATCCCATCTTTGTTTGTTTCTGTCTGCTTCACTTTATCTCAATCTAACTCTGTCTTCTTTGATGTACCTTTATCCCTTTTCACCTGTCTTCCTCAGCTACCTTCTTCCTACATCAATCTACTTTGATCTGCTTCGTCCTGTGTCTCCCTCCTCCCATCGCTATGTGTCTTCATGTGACTGTCAAGCAATTTCTGAGGTTCTGACCCCAAGCTTGACTGAGCTTTCTGCTCCCAAGGATTCCCGTTTATCCATCATTTTACAATTAAACTTTGATGCTGATTTGTTAGAATAAATAGGGAGCGGTGAATTATTTATGGTTGGATTTAAGAACACTGAATCAAACACACACACACACTGCTGAATACACCCAAGCACAGATCAATAATAAATCACACGGCAGCAAGAGGGAGGAAGAAACGTTGAGCGAGGAATTTATAGAGCACTGGGATGGTAAATATAAAATATGGACACTCGCACACACAGGCACTCACAAATACATTTATTTCATTTGCAGTTTCATTCTTGCTGATGATTTATAAAGCCGACACATCACAGAGGCCTTGATTGCTTAATAGAAAGGAGAAAAGAGGACAGACCACTAATGTCTGAGGGACGCAGCCTTCTGTTTGTTAAACACAAAGGCAGTCTGGTTCAGCTTTAATCTAGCAGTGAGCAAAGATGCACTCTCTCCTCTCCTACTCTGTTCCTCCCTTTACTTCCTCTTCGTCGGTGTTTTTTCTCTTCTGCACAGAAACAAACACTTGGATGCAGCCTCCCTCCCTTGCAAACCCTGCTCTCCATAATTTAATTATCAGTACAACTGATAACATGATTCACTTTAACATGCCGCCCATCAGAGAAACACAGAGGGGGAAAGAAAGGCCGAAAAGATGCCTGGGTGTTTGGCAACTGCCTAATTTTTCAAGAGTGGGAGAACGGCGTACTGTACACGGAGGCAGCTGCATCTCCGGCCAATGAAGCCAATTTAGACACGCTTCTGATGGAAGCCTTCGCAATGATGTGATGTAAGACCACATCTGGGAAATAGAGAGCGATGGCGGATCGCTCTATCGTGATTCTGGACAACCCTCTTAAAGCCAGTCAAACCAAAAAGGGCTTTTCACGGCATGCTTTATCGCACCATTTAAAAGCTCTTTGGCGACATTAAGCCAGAGGCAGAGCTTCCCCGTCTTCCTTTCTGGCTCGCAGTGTTTTTAAGATCTAATTTCTTGCCCAAAAATTCTCATCATGAGGAGCTGGGTCACCTTGGAGCTCTCCCTCACTCACCCGCTCAGATTGGGCCACTTTGCTGACAAGTATTTGCGCTTCTCTCAATTTTCCGCTGGTGATGCAGTGAGATAGAGCACGACAGAGAATGTAATACACCCATGGACAGATTATGGGCGCCAGTGCACAGGCAGTAAACATGGCTCCGTCTTACCTAACATCACTCTTTTAAAGACCCAGAGCCGCGCTGCAGGATGTCAGCGTGGCGGCATAAACATCCACTCCTTTTGAAGGCATTCCTGCTGTGACGTCTTTAACGTGAAAAGTTACAACTATTCCTTTAGTTTTTCTGGCAGACTGTATAAACACTTATCCTGTGCAGGGTCACACAAATGACGTCAAACAGGGGCCCTGGATTAGGGGTCCCTGCGCACTTCTTCAGGTCTGTATTAGCACGATGTATTTCAAAGGAATACTTCAACGTTTTGGAACACACTTTTGCTCGCTTCCTTCCAAGAGCTGGATGAGAAGCTCGACACCACTCTCGTGTCTATGCAGTGAACATGAAGCCGCAGCCAGCAGCCAGGTAGCTTATCTTAGCACAAAGATTATTGCTACCAGGGGGGGAAACAGTTAGCCTGGCTCTGGCTCCCAGCCAAGAACCTGTGCGGCACATAACTCCGCCTAGAATGTTATTTCTACGGATATAACGTGTTAATTAGTGAGCTGTCAAGGTAAGTGGATTTAGTCACTACTCTTTGTGCTAAGCTAAGCTAACCGGGTGCTGGCTTTGGCCTCGTTATCTTCTCATGTAACTTTAGATCAGTGATTGTTGCAATGATGTTGGCAGATTTTGTGGGCGTGTGAGGCGACAGCACTGACCGTTTGCTTTATGTCTGGGATGCCGATGCGAAACACCATCATGGCAATGTGGGCGTCCTCAGATGGCACAGAGCTGGCGCTGCGCTCCTTCAGCCTCCTCTGCTGCTGCTGTTGTATGTGATTGGCTGGCTGTTGTTGTGTGGGTCCAGGGTTGGATGAATAGGGGTTTGCGGTGTGTCCTGGGTTCCCTGGCCGGATCTGTCTGTCCCCGGTGGGTCGTCCGGCCAGTTTACTTGACTGCCTGTGTCCCTCACCCCTGCCCCCCCGGGGTAGGCCTCCTCGCCTGACCTCCTGCACCATGTCCTCCTCATCGTCTTCCTCTTCCCCATCCAGCTCGCCATTCTCCTCCTCTTCCTGGTCCTCATCACGTTCATCTTCTTCCATTTCCTCCTCCTCCTCTTCCTCCTCCTCTTCCTCGTCCTCTGCCCCTGGATAGAGATGTCGATTGTTTCCCAGCATCCTTTGTTGCTCTTCGTCGCTGGACAGGGGGCTGAACGGCATCGTCATGGCGACAGAGAGGGGGGCACCAGTGGCAACACCATCATTCCCAGAGAGACACTGCAATGGATGGGAGGAAAGAGAAGACGCGATCAACACAAAGACAAAGTACAAAAGTACAGAAGAAGTTTGTAAGCAGTGTAAATTTCTTCCCCGGCAGTGTCCAGGCCTCCATACTACTCCGGTCTCTATGGGAACAGACTGCTTCAGTTACAGACATGCAGCACTTCTAACCCTCACTGCATGATGACATACTATTCACACCTCATGTATAAATGAACCCACTTGTGCTGTTAATTTCAAGCTTCCAGACTCTCGCCAGACATTCAGACATCCAGTCTGTGCTAATGAACTGCAGATGACTGAATCTTTAGAAGCTTTCTGTGTGTGATGCCTGAAATATACCAGTATTTCACGCTGATGAAGATATGATATTGTCATACTATATTGGAATATGCTCCTAAGGAGAGCACTACTGTGGCACCTATTACTGTACAGGGCACTACTACACAGAATAGTAGGTAAACTAGCACTGTGTACTATGAAGAGTAGCATTATTAAAGTCCTATTTACAACATAATCTTGAGAAAACCCTTAGTAGAAGGACTCATTCCACTATCTACCTAGACTACCTGTCTATCTATCCAATCAAACACCCACAACTTTGGGAATTACTAGGCAGGTTGTCATGAAATTTAGTACAATTATTCAAAGAGGATGAATCGCTGTGTTTTGGTGACCTCCTGACCTTTAGCTTATAGTACAACTACCAGGAAATAATTTCCACTCCCACAGAAATATCAAAACCTATAGGGCAAGGATTTCCATTACCTTCATTGAGCACATTGGCAAATTAACTTTTTCCATTTTGGACACTTCAAAAGCTTTTTTAATGACATCTTCAGTCAGAAATATCAACTCTGCAACATAATCGTATGATAAAATAAGCAGGTTGTCATGAAATTTGCCCAGCAAATTCATGCTCACAGGAGGATAAAGCTTTTTATTTTAATGACTCCATAACCTTTAATCCAACACTTCTGTGAGGACAAACGTAGCCTCACTGCTGGTAAAGCTCTAGGTAAAAACAAAACAACAGCACATTGGTCGTTAATAAAAAAGGACCTTAGACTTTAAGTCTTGTTACACTGAAGCTGCTGAGAGCTGATACTCAGTCAATATCCTTGGACATTTAAAATTCCCAAAACAGCATTTCCTGCAAACAAAAGTCAATTGAAATACATATTATGAAATGATTTTGTGACTGCAGTCTCTTAAGGCAGGATGAAATTAAATGGCAGTTTTGCTAATTCAGTTCCTTGAAGCTGTGTGCAAAAGCCAACATCATCCTCAGTAAACTAATATATTGGACTAACTGCACAGCAGACAATTCGTCACTGCACCTCTGCTAGATAGACACTCGTAATGGACAACAGCCCTTCATACGATGAACTACAGACTCTTTTGCTCTTGCCATCGCCCCCTGAGACAGCTGAGAAGCCACTTCAGAGCATCAGTGATGCAGCGCTGTATTCAAGTACAAGCTGAGCAAGATAACAGATTGGTCCCTGGTGGCTCCAGGTTGGCTCTGCGTGTTGTTTCAGGATTTTCAGACAAACAGTTAAGCTTAAGAACATTTTTAGGTATCTCTACTTTACTCGCTAGTGTATAATTCCACTCCACTACATGTCTACGCACAAAGATCTGAACACGGATTGCACCAGATCTGAACACCACGCAAACACAAAACTGTACAAAACTAAATTTCAAATGACGGTTTCTCATTTAAACATTCATCTGCAAACTAAATGAGTACCAAGTTGCTGTTTGTTTTCGTTTGACTTCAAAGGAATATTCAGTACAGAGTAATGATGCGACTTTGAATCGTGTGTGTGTGTGTGAGACACGTGGGAATCAGAGCCATGTTGTGACAGGAAGATAAGTGTTAGACACATATTGTCATGGCTTCCCTTGTGGGACACTGAGACAAAGCTACCAGCTGTTCAGTTCGACAAGAAATGACAGAAAGGATGGACAACAGGACCCAAGTCTTAAAATCTTACACATCGTAGTGTAGTAGGTGGCGATTATTACAGCGCTCTGTTGTGCAAATTGCTCCAAGAATTTTCTTGAATCAGGTGTTGTTTATTTGATACCAGTGGAGCAATATGTACCTAGTTTGTGCCATTTGGTGGCAGCAACTAAAATAAATGGAACTGTTTACAGAAAATTGAAATTCTCGCCACAATCCTTCACTTGATCTAACAAAAACACAATTTCAAGCCTGAATGTGAAGCTAAGCGGCCTGTTAAACTTGACTTTTTTTTTCTGCTTAGAGAATATGTCAGTCTTCTCTCTTTCAATTTGTCCTCTCTTCCCACACAAACAAACACACCGAGCGCAGGACTGTTTGTAACAAACACGGAATTTCTGGCACCATTTCCGACTCCAACTTTTGAAAGCCCATTAGCAGGCAGACTTCTGTTCACAGTCATGAAGGAAGACAGAGATGGCAGGCAAGTGTGCAGCAAACTGTAGACGTTTAACAGACACCAGGAACCTCAGGCGACACAACACTTATTAACCATGGACATAGAATGAATTAATCATTATTATTACTTTGTATTTTATCAGTATTGATGCTTTAAGCTGTTAGTGGCATTTTAAATATTACTCTTACAACTTCATGCACTCTTGCGTTGGTAAATCCACAGCAATATATCTTATTCTGTGAGCTCATCCTATGTTTTTTATATATCAGTTTTGCGTCTACAGTAATAAATAATGAGTACGGCCATGAGATAAATGGAGCAAATAATGCATTATGTCAAGTATACAGCTGCATTAAATGGAAGTACCTAAAAACATAGTTAATTACAGTGTGGAGAAAACATAAACATGAATTATTACTAGTTGGGCTCTTGTTGTAAAGTCAGCTATATAAATTGCATTTTTCAAGCTTCGGAAAAAGATTAAAAAGTCTCCCTTAAATGTAAATGAAAATTAATGAGGACTCATTATATAAAGCTCTTTCTGACTACGAGTGCTGGAGGAATGGAAGAAAAACGACTAAATTAAAGCGAGCTTGTGAGACTGACAACACAGAGGGACTAGAAGACAGGGGAGGGGAAGAGGACTGGATACCAAATTGTTGGCGCGAACTGATTAATAAAATAGACAAGGGCACAGAGACAAGGAAGGATGGAGTGGGAGAAAGGTTGCTACAGTTTTGTCAGGAAGATGACCAACCAGGTAGAGGTACCTGAAGAAGATATAATAATAAATGGAAGTGAACAATCCATATTTTTGCATAGTGCTGAGTAATCAAAGATAGGGACAAGCCAGAGAGGAAGGAGAGGACGAAGGGGGGAGCGGTACGGTAAGAGGGGTGAGATCAGAGAGAGAGAAAAGACAACAGCAACAGAGATGAAGAAGGGGGGGGGGGAAGAGGAGAGGAAGCACCTTCGCAAACACGGCTATAAGCTAAATGCTAACACATTTTATCTTAGCGTACTAGCATGGCGTCATTAGCTAATTAGCAGCAATCAGAAATTACAAATGAGGCTGATTGGAATGCGATTAGTTGATGTGTTGGTGAAGTTGTTGGAACAGGGAAACAGAAGAACAGCGAGGAAAGGAGCTGAATGTGAGAGGTGGCTGTGAAATCAGAGGCGTGAACTCGCGGGGCTGGATGATGGAGAGCAGAGAGGAGCAGAAGGCGGACCGGATGAAGGTGGGGTCGAACAATGACACCGCCGCCAACATTTTATGGTTGAATTTGCCAAAAGCTACTGTCCTATTCATATTCATTGGACTTGGATTTGGCCTTTCCCCCACGTTTTCGTGCCAAAGAAAGTTGAAAGGAGTCCCTCTTTTTTGTAGTCTCTACCTGGTCCTGTTGGAAAAGGCTCTGAAGCAGCATTTAGAGGCAAAACCGCTCCACTGAAGGCCGCAATGAAATTTATTTTACAGAAAGGAGCTCCTTAAAGCAGGCAGAGGTAGGTTCCCTTGCAGCTTTTGCAGACTGATATCTTGAATCTGCTGAGCAAAATCCACCCACACCACACGGTGATCATCAGCCTTCAGAAAGTGGCTGGCGTGACAGACCTGTTTGTCACGCACTCTCAGTTATTTATCCAGATTTTTTTCCAAGGTTGATATTAGCCAGATCCTGGCTGATCCTGAGGGACGAGGCGACGAGGCGACGAGAACACGAGCGCGGAGTTAAAAGGCTGAATTCAGAACTTATGAGAGAATCACTCATCGTCAATTAAGCTGGAACGGGTCAGGACGGAGGGAGAGTTACGAGAGAGAAAGTGATAATAAGTTCCCAAGAGAAAAGTCATGACTCACGCATAAAAGATGTTCATAATGAATGTTCTGTGTGTGAGCTTACGTGTGTCTATCTGAGCGGAGATGAAGAGGGCGATGGAGCGATTAGATATTGCCCAACGCCAACAAGTGATAATCATCTCCTCCGCTTCATATCTAGCCGTTGTAAGTCTTCATCTCTCTCGCCATTCTCCTTTGGAGAGCTGTTTCCGTTTCAGATCGTCTCATTAACGCTTTCAGCCAGCTCGGCGACTTAATGCCCCGTTAGCCCCGCCGACCCTCACCTTGTCGAGCAGTCAGAGACGTTAGCCCCGCTGGGGAGGCGGGAAAAAGCGTACGAGCTAAAGAAAGGGCAGAGTGCACACATTTTACACAATATTAAAGGGACACTCACACCGTGGCGTCTTGTTAATATCTGATATGCTGCGCACTAGTTTGTGGCGCTATTGTTTTTGTGTAGCCAGTTTCCCTCAGTCTGCTTATTCTACCCCAGTTACATCCCATAATTCCTTCACTAAGAGACAGCCCCCTTAACATGTAAGTGCGATGGGCAGAGAGGCTTCAGGGCAGATCTCCTGAGCTCAACGTGCACGCTAAGCTATGCAGAGCAGGGAGCTAGCGGGCAATAGATGGGAAACTTTACTTATTTTACCAGCAGTGTCACGTCCGATTGCACGGCCCCTGCCTTGGCAGATTGCTGCAGATTCATTTGTATGCTCACAAACATCTGACAGTTTTTATATTTATCTGTTCTGTCAGCAGTGTCGCTTTCAATGGTGCTAGTTGTTGAGACTCAGCAGTGCGTTATGCTCACACAGGCTGTCATTCTTGCTTTTTTATGATGTGTTGATATTGTGTATGCAGCAATGTGCACTGCGGGCCGCCTTTCACAGCACGTGGAACAGCATTTTGGTCATTCAGTTCTGCTCTGTGGGCGGTCTGCAAGGATCAATATATGACCGTGGATTTGTTTTATGTGTGTCCCTTTCAACACCTGAAGGTCGGCCCGGTGATCACTAAATACTCCTTCTAAATCAGGAGTCGTTAGGAGCAAACAGACTGCGGAAAGTGTGATGTTAAAAAACAGACCTTTATGCCTGCGGCTTACTGATGATGATGATTGTTGGCTGGAAATACTTCAGGCTGACGTCACTTCATTTACATTCGGTCAGTCTGTGAGGAAGAGACCTGGAAATCAAAGACACATGACCGCTTGCTGTTGGTTGGCAATACTAAAACGGTTTAGGCTGTTTTCATCCCTTCAACGTTCATTGTGCCTGTGTGGTGTGTGTGCAAGTGCAGTATGAGAACACCGTAAATGTACCCAGTGCGCACTGAAGCACAAATCAACAGACGAAACAGGTGGCTGGCGGCTCGGGCGGTAACACATTTCAGAAAGGAAATGTTAAGATATTCATGGATGGGGAACAAGTTAGCTGAGCCGTTTAACATCTGTTTTAAAAGCCGCAAAGCTCACAGGCGGAAATGGCATGTTTAGCAAATCCGTGTTTTGGCAAGGGAAAGCTGGATTTGATCTCTGTTTGTTAACTCAAGACACAGTTGCCAGGTGTAAATGTGATCCAAATAAATCATGTTTCATACACACAACCACATGCTCACGCCACACTTGAACCTGCCATTGGTGGCAGAATGCGACGCGCAGAGGAAAATGAGGTTATGAGGCAGCATTTCTATGTCTACTTGAGAAGTTTTCATGTGACAGAAGTGAGGGAAAATTTGATAACTTTGCTGGGTGACTTACTGGAGCCTTGACCTGGTTCTACTAAGCTTCAATCTATCAGTGGTCTGTGTGATGCCATCAAAAGACTGATGTCCCACCAGCACAGTGACATTTCACCTCCCTTCCACCCTCTCTCTTTTTATGTATCTTCGTGTGGTCTCTCGCTCCCTCTCTTCCTCTCTCTCTCTTTGGTTCACCGTCTCTTTTATGTAGGACATAGCGTGTATATAGATAGATATTTTCAGAGTCTTGGTCCCCAGGAAATTTCACTGGGAAACTTCCAAAGAACAGATCGCCCCACTTTCCTGCCACTAAACTGGAACGGCCAATTTCCCGCCCTCCTTGTTTGACATCTACACACAGAATGGCACGCTGATGCGCACAAATGGACACAAACCTCCTGTACAGCCTCTTTGTGTGAATGAACTCACACCCACCTCCACAATCCCCCATGAAGCTATGGATACAGATGGATAAAGGCTAACAATGTATGTCAACTTTGACCCTCTGGTCTCTAGAGAGCACATTATGCAATCATCCTCCAGGACTAAGGCCTCCACGTGGGGAGATGTACGTCACAGAAAATGTCAGTCTAACCTGCAGGGACCCAGGGGAGCTCAAGCAGAGGAGAATGAAGCCATGTGATCTACGCACATTCTGATGTAACCATCCCTTGTGCTATTAAACTAGGATGAGCGCCGGTGGAGGAACCTGGTTTGAATTTGGAAAGGGCGGGGTGTGCAACAGCATCACTGGTGTTCTCATCACGGAAATTTCGCAGAATTAGGCCCAGGACACCTCCAAAAAGAACATCAGCTCATTTGGTGTCCCAGAATCTCCCTTCTGTGCACCCTACATTTACCCATCCCATCATATCTGCACTCAGCATACCAATAGGAACACATGAACTAGACTGCACTTGTACAGCAGGGATTAGAGCTAAATGCTAATGTCGGCATGCTACATGCTCACAATGATAATGCAAACATGCTGATGCTAAGCAGTTATAATGTTCACCATGTTCACCATCTTAGTTTATGTTAGCCTGCTAACATTTGCTAATTAGCACTTGTAACGTACAGCTGAGGCTGATGGGAATGTCATTAATTGTGCAGGAATTAGACACGTTTAAATCTGACCTGAAGATAGGTAATGTCAAGGAATCACAGGCGTTATTACATTTAGGATTCATCATCTGGGAACCATGAATGCCTTCCATCTACCTAGCACCAATCCATCTAGTGGATGTTGAGATATTTTACCGGATAAGCAAAAACTTTAAATGCTGGTGGTAAAGGAAAAGATGGTGCATTCATCTTGTGGGCACCACGGATATCTGTATAAACCTTCATGGCAATGCATCAAATAGTTATTGAGATATCTCAGTTTGGACCAAAGTGGTGAACCAACCGATCGACTGATTGACTTTGACGCCAGCATTTTTAAAAAGCACAATATATCATAAACAACTGGCCTCCTACTTTCAACATCCTACTCTGAGACTTTAAAGTTAAAGACAGTTGCCAAGACATTCATTCTTACAAGAAATCAAAAGCCTCTCACACTAAGCCCGAAGACATCTATCCAATTCTGCCTTTGCGATTCCTGTAGTACAGGAAGCGGATTTAGAGACATGTTGGGGAAAAGCAATAAACCCCTGGAGGACTCCCTATACTGTACTGTACATAGACAACAGTGGATTATAGTGAAGATGTGAGTGGGAGTATGAAACTAAATAAAGACACAAGAAAGAGATGAGCGTGTGACCTCTCCCTGAGGGGTAAGAGTGACCTCGTAGTCTAAAATTGTGTTTGCCTCAGGCTACCAGACCCTGCCTCACAGCACAACCACGTTCACGGTGTTTTCCTGTCAAAATCCCGTTTTCCAGACTAAAACTTCAGCATTAGTCATTTATTAAGATTTCTTTTTCTCTCCTGCCTTAAAGCTTTTATTATCTCCCCCTTTTGAGGACTGCATAGGTCACCTTCTATATTCAGTTGCATACAAACGTTAGGACAAGGTTGCCGATGTCCCTTGAGCCAGAAGATTGCTCATTTGCGTACCTATTGATCAAACACAGGTTTGGCTGTTTGTTGTCAGATTTTGACAACAGCTGTCAGAGCTACACACAAGGCGACCCCTGCTGGACTGAGCAACGAGCGACGACTTCTTTTGGTGCTTCATTTTGGGAGGTTTTGGCAGTAATAGTATAACATGCTTTAAAGGATTTTCTATTTTATTTTTTAACCTAAAGAGCTAAAATGCCACTGCATTGATTTGCTTAAGAATGAGACATTTCTGAACTCTGACATCTTCACTGACTCCTACTTTACAGTCCCTGTTTGCGCAGCAAATGCTAGACAACAGGTCAAATCACTGTTATGCTGAATTTGATTGTGCAAGAGGCCCGTATGTACGCCACACAACTCCACACCATTCCTCTTCTTGGATGCAAATGAAGTTCAAGTGTGAATACGTTATTTGAAGACACTGGTATTATTATTAAGGCGGTGGATAGAGGGTTTGCATGAGCTGATGCAGTGCAGTGATGTATGGCAGTACGTTTAGCCAAGCACTGTACATTTTATTGCAAGAACACACACTAGGTCTTACTTTATGATTATTTTTGTGATGAATCGTTTGTCATAAAACAGCGAAAAATGCCCATCACAGTTACAAATATCCAATGGACTATCACACGAAAGAAAGAAAAGCAGCAAACGCTCACAAATGAGTAGCTGGAACTAGAGCATGTTTGGTCATTTTGCCTTGAAAATGACTGAAATAGTTGCTGATGATTTTTCTATCCCTCAACTATTAATTGAGTAATCGTTTCAGCTCTATTCTATAATAAAGCAGTCTTGTACAAGCGCAAACATCATTTCTCCACCTGCCCGTAATAGGCCACAGTGTTTGTTAAAGCGTCTCTGTTCTTCACAGAAGAGATGAAGACAGTCAATCAGCTGGGGAGCCAGAGAGCTGAGATCACATTCAAATAGCCTGCTAATTAATCAGCTTTATTCGTCATCAGCATTAAATCTCTGTGGGACTGCTCAGAATCTGTTCTTGTTTCCTGCTAGCAGCTAAATATGCTGTCTGTTTCGCAGAGCTGAGCAATATCCTACATCGCACAGACTCATGTCTCTTGTCTGGCTGAAGCGGTGGCTCGGCTCAGAGTGGCAGGACCCACTTGCCGCTATCCAGGGCCGTACTGAGGGCCAAGTTGGGGCTATTAGTTGGCGGCACATGGGGAGCTCATGAATAAATAAGCCACAATGGGAGTAGCTGTAGGGGAGGAGACTGCCCGAACATACGAGGGGCTGTGAAATATTAAAGGTGGATGCTGTTTCACGGCTGCAGGCGCCAAATGGGCCCCTGACCATGTGGCAACGTCCAGGTCATCCCTTTTTGTCTTCTACAGGCCAACAGGAAGCTAATCACCCGTCCACGTGTCTCACTGACTCACATTCACAAGAGCTCTGCTTGATTTCTGTTTTGCTTCCCTCTTCAGAACAATGTCCTTTGAAGTCCTGCCTAAAAGTACCCACCGTCAGCAGAGTCGGCGTAGCCATGGAGGTTTTGATCTCGACCCGCTGGGGCTGTGATGAGCGTGCAGCTCTGACAAGATAAAAAAGCCAGGTTTTTATACACTTGTTGGAATTAAACACCTTGAATCAGGAGACACGGTGAGAGCTGTGACTCATACTCCCTCATGGGCTCTCTAACAAAATGAGGTAGAACGAGAAGAGGGCCAAAGTTGGCACGGTTTGCGAAAGCCTTGTTTGACCAAGTGAAGGGAGGTTTTCAGCTCCCTGTGGTTCAGCAGCGGCTGATTCAGCAGCTCTCCCAGGGAGGTTTGTAGTTTCACATTTCAAGGCTTTTGAATGGAAAAGCTATTCCCTCAGACAGAGATGCAGCATCCCAAACGGACACATTACTTACACACATCTCTCATCCGCTGGCAATTCTTGGTGATGGGATTCTTCCAGACCGACTAAGCAAATCAACACTGAGTTAACAATAAGAAATGTTCATCAACTAAAATTTGTCACAACGCTTCTGCTCTTTTCTCATAAGTGACATTCACATGACAATCACATGTTACTGTAATCGACATAGATAAAGGCAGACAATTAGGTAGATTCACAAAAAGTGGCGGCAAGTAACAATCTGCATTTACTCAAGCACTGTATTTAAGTAAAGGTATTTGTATTTTACTTGAGTATTTCTATTTTATGCAACTTTAAACTAATACTTCACTACATTTCAGAGGCAAATATTGTGCTTTTTATTCTTCTAAATTGATTTTTCATACAAACCCTACAGTATAATCCACTTCTTAAATATAATGCATTGTTCAGAGCACACAATCTCCTTCTTATCATCTCATTTTAGACTGTAATTGAGTCTTGTTTTCTGTTTAAAAAGTGAAAAGCAAAAAACAGACACAGTACAGTAAGAATATTCTAGCCTATTTTCATTGCAAATCCCCTCCTCTCAAATATTTTTTTAAAAACAAAGTTTCATTTTCCATCATACTAGTGCAGCAACCTGCCTCGTTGCACTGATACTGTCCCAAACCCACAGTTTTTAATCTGTTATGTTTACGACTTTGATTATTTCTTGTTTTAAGCTTCAGTTTTTAGGACGCATTTATATACAGACATGAGATTATTTTCATGAGATTAAACCTACACATTAATGCATCCATGATATATATATACGTTTAGTACAACTCAAATCAAAGTAGCCATTTTCTGCAGAATGAGTACTTTTACTTTGGATACTTTAAGTACATTTGGCTGATAATACTAAGCTTTTGAGTATCGGACTTTAAGTTGTATTTACATTGGTGTAATGCTACTTTTACTTAAGAAAAGGATTTGAGTTCTTCTTCCATGAGCTGAAGTCACATTCAAATAAGTCCGTTTTTAAGTATAATTGCCATGTATGTGGACAGTACAGCTGTTGTTGCATGATACCATGTGGTCCTTTATTTGCGAGCCACAGATTCAATCAGACTTCATAAACTCCAACCACAGAGGGGGAGAGGCATCAAATGCCCAAAGCTTTGTAGGCCAATCAGTATGGCTTCACATCAAATGACTCCTATAGGCTATATCTCCTTTGCCTCTATCTATGCGTTTCTCCCTCCATTTTCAGCTTTTTCTCCTCCTATAGCTTCGACTGACAATCTCAACAGCTTTCTAATCGTCAGCAGGCATTTTTTGCTCTCCTCCTCTGATGAAACACCTTAACTTTGCGTAAGTCAGCAGAGTGCACGTGTTGTATTGTGTGCAAATGTATGCACACTAAGTCTGAGCATGTTTTTGTGAATGTGCCCATGTCACCATCAAACCCCGCCAGCCCCTTTCAGCCAATTTCACATCCAGCACTGTGCCAACCGAGAGGGGACTGACGCTGTCTGATGTCCGGGCGAGCTGGCAGGATGTCCTGTATCGCATATATCACCTCTCATTCACGCTGCCATGGCCCCCTTCCACTGTTACTATAAATACAGCCAGCTGTGCTTCCATTATTAATGCAGCAAGCTGCCCAAACCTTCCCTGGCCCAAACATCGCAGATTCATCATCTCCCATAAACTTTAAAACACCCACTACTGCCTACTGCTGGTGCAAACTGACACACATAAACAAGCAGATAAGGTGCTTGCACACTCACCAACACACATTTCCGCCCAGGACAAGTTCATTGGTGGAGGAGGATGCAAGCAGAGAGGGAGCATCAGCATGAAAACCAAAAATAGCACATTGCATCTTGATGGCAGATCAGTTACTGTTTGAAAAGGGCTGTAACGCAATATGCATGCGGAGGGCCGTAGCTCAGTGGAGGTGAATTAAATTAGGCTCTATTCTTTTTTGCTGAGGCGCCGTATCAACTTGAGATATAATACTGTTGTTTAATGAGGTTGCAGAGAGGGAACTAATTAACTGTTTTTGAAACGTCAGAGCTAATCACTACATTAGAAAATGTAGAGTCGAAAGCTAAACCACACCGCTTTCCTTCAGCTGCCGCTGTTTCCCCCGATAGAGTTATGCTGTGACAAAAACAAGACGATTCAATCACAAGAAGCAAATCTGAGTTCGCACAAACCTCCGAGCCACACACAGTGACAGCAACGTCTCCAGAAATCTCAATAACACCAAAAAGGTCCTGGACTGAACTGACAAGCTAGTTGACATTTATTTTAGCATATGGACAGCTTTGATTACTGACTGAAACGTCATAAAACAGTCATATTTATTAAGTGACATGGAGAAGGATGGAGAGAATCATCATGAATATCTATTTGAAAGTGCAGTATGCACTGCCAAACGAGATCACCTACTAACCAAAAATGATTTGATTTCAATCTGTGGCACAATGCCTTCTTAAGCTTACACAGATCTTACACATTTCACTGTTTGGTAGAATCAAATAAGTCTCTCAAAGATAAAAGAACATGAAACACTCTCTTCGGCTGGATAGTCTTTGAACGCTGCTCACGATCCTATCAGGCTGCAGTGCTGCACTCAAGGCTTATGGGAATAACAGTGTGAACAAATTTAGGATTTCCAGCAAAAAAACATGGAAGTGTTTGTGTGTTTGACCTCATTTGAGGTCACAAAAAGAATCAAAATAGAGTTTTTCTAGAGATATTGTTGGTGAAACTTCTTTCTTTATTCTTTAATCTCTATTCAGAAAATGAATCATTGCATCATAAATCCACCTACTGTGGCATTTACAAGTCAAAAGATCAAAGAGTAATGCTCTGAAAATCATTTATTGTGTTTTTGTAGTGAGGAAAACAGCATCACATGTTTTACTGTATGTATCCAAAATGTTGGTTAAGCCAATCCCTAAATCTACTGTCTTTCCCACAGGACCTGAATGCAGCATTGGATCCTGCGGCTGATGCTCATGCTGCTGCTTTCAATTGTGCACCAATACACACACACACAAATCCCACCCCACCCCACCCTACACTCTGCTCATCATCCCGGACTACTCCACTGCCGCCATGCATCTGCTGCTGCTAAATATAGCAACCCCACTTTGATGATGCAGCGGTGACTTGGGAGATCTCAAAACCCCCACTCTACCCTCTCTCCGCCTCTCAGTTCGAGCAATTAGCCCTAATAAACTGAGAGTGAATTCATGACACATGGAGGAGCCTGGCCAAAGCCCTCCAACGCCCCCCCCGCCCCCCCGCAAAGTCTTTGCAACGGGACAAATGTGATCTGTCTGTGAGGAGAGGAGGTATAGAGAAAGTGAGAGAGAGCAACACAGCATTAGAGATGAATGACAGAGATACAGTGAGAGTGTATGTATCGGGGGGGGGGGTACCAAAGCCTGGCTGGGTATTGTTTCGAGTGCACACGCTTACAGACATACACAGCCAGACTTTTCAATGCTCTTATGGCAAATACACTGAACAAGACATGGCATTCAGCCTGATAACCACAACTCCTTTGTGCAATGTTGTTTTGTCAGTCGGTCCACAAATACTTTTAATGACCCAATTTAAATTAGGTTATTACAAATTTGTGACCAATATAGTGAACATTTGCGTGCTGCAGATTCTATTTGCATGTTGCCAACATATACATACATATATCTGTGATAAGCCAATGGCAAACCATAATAGCCTACTGGCCTTCCAATACTGTATATTGTTGGAGCTCTAGTTCACAGAGAAGTGGTAGCCATCATCACACTGTAGGAAGATCAGCACCTACAGACACTCCAAGCTAAAGTCCCAGTATTAAACAAATAGGTCATCGAGGTCCAGCACAGCAGTGAGCGCCTGCTGCCAGCAGAGATAGAAAATGATTTACAACAGTACGTAAACCTCAAAAAGCAAATGCTCTGAAGCTACACTTACTCCTAATCAGCACATCCCCTCAAATCAAAGGAGAGGTGTTTCATGGCGGACAAGCATGAATTTTCCACATCATGTCAGGTAGAGAAAAACCTACTGTTGGTAATGGTGGCGCCTCTGTCTGCTAAACACCCTGGCAGCCCATTAACACCAGACAGAGCCATCACTCCGATATGATGGAGCAGTCGCACGCGGGTTACATGATTAATAGAGACGGAGCAACTTGCTAAGAAAAAGGTGGATAGAGGTAAACGACAGAGGAGAAGGAATAAGAAGAAACAAGAGAGAGCACAACGCTGAAGTAGGACAGAGCGCAGGGGAGGCCTGTCTGTCCCAGATCAGTCGTTTACCGCTGGCGAGAGAGAGAGAAGGAATGAGTGAGATAGGAAGAAAAGACAGAAATGTGTGAGAGAGTAAACGAGATGGCTAAATCTGGAGTTATGAACTACATCCCCCCCTGAGCAGCGTAGCAAATATTGAAAAGAAAGTTAAGCTCCAGTCCCTGCTCTTGGGCAAATATACCAGGAGCGAGACAGAAAATAAAACAGGCGCAAAACCTCAGACAAAAATAAGGCTCTGACAACGGAACTAGACGAATTGTCAGCACAGCAGCAACTGAACGGAGGGATAATCAGTCCAGAAGATGCAGCATTCACTGCCTTTCACTGTGGAAGAGGATTCTGGATAAACATGGCCTGAAAAAAATCCAAATAATTCCAATAAATCAGCATGTATCTTCATCGAGGCCTGTTTTTCCTCTTTGAGACAGGTAATCTCTGCCCTAGTGCACTGATAAATCCTCTTTTGCCAAGCTATGTTGAATTGAATGAGTGGCGAGAAGAGATTTTGGTCCCCTGATCCCCAAAGAGGGAACTGCACCGGTGGAAATGTCAACTGTGTGCTGAGTCCTCTGTGTGCCTAGTGGACCTAAAGTGTGGCGTTCCACAGCACTTTCCGACCAAGAAGGAATTAATGCTATTTCCCCGCTAACGTGGGATGAATGTTAATTCATCTGCTCTGGAAGCAAATCATGGGTGTTCACTGGACCTGGACTTTGTGCCAAACAACATCTGAAGCACAAACAACATGACAGTCAGTTAATCAGAACTCAACAGCGACTGCGTCGGCCTTCTGGACCAGATCGACTCGACTTGCACAGTCCAGACTAATTGAGCTTGCAGGGAATCACATTAAACTGAAGCTGAGCCATCCCCTTGAACCTCCTAACACTGACACTGCTGAGGTTTGTCTGTTTCTCCCATCATTCAAAGGCATCAAACATGATATAAATCTGACCAGCCTGAGGACTAGCTAAGCCAACGGCCAGATGTTCTGTGCCATACTGGTTTCACAGTGGAGGAATAGCTTTTATCAAACTAACTATTAATTGACAAGGCACAACGTTGAAGGGGCTTTTGGGTCAAAATTCCTGTTGGTAAAAATGATTTGTCTGTCTGGTGTCATGCCAACATGGTTGACTACAATTGGCCGTTAACAGCAAATGGACTTGAAAGAAAGACTAGAGCACTTAGAGCTTAGATAACTGGACTGGCTACTGTGGCTAGCAGGACGCCAACGCGTGTTAGCATGTAGCTAACCATGACCAAGAACCAGCCGACGATAACTGTGAAGAAACACAACATTAACTGTTTACTAGAACACAACAGAAATAGAAAGAGATAAACAATATTGAGGTTGACCTCAGTCACAAAATCGGTGACATTTCTGTGATGACCTGCATATTAACTAGCCACAAATAAATGTAAAAAAAAATAAAAGAACATTCTTAAAGATATACAAAGCCAGATGAGCATTTCACCTGGTATGGTGATTAATTGGACCTTCGTTCCAGCCTCCATTAGCCTCCATTAGCCTCCTTTGCCTCGGAAACTGCAGGATGGTGAAATGAATGTGGAACTGATTGCGCTGCTTTGATCCGACGTGCTGTCGAATGTGTTTGGCAGACTGAGACTTTTCTGAGTGAGTGAAGCGCCGCTGAAGCTGACCTATGGCGCGCTGGGAGCAATGAGTTAGCATGTGGCGGCTGCTTGACATCTGTATGTGATGAGTGTGTTTGAACCTGGGGCACTGCTCAAAGCAAAACGCTGGGTCATGTAACTGTAACACACCAACACTTGACAGAATAATCACTACACATTGTCAAAGGCACTTTTACACAGCAAGGCAGACTTTGCCCTTCTCCAGATCCACCATCAATGCACTGATGGTGGCGTTCAAAGTTTTCTCTGTTACAAATGGCGTGTAATGCTCTTCTCTGGCGATCCGCTCTACCTCCATATCCCTGAGGCAACACACCACATACAGAGCATGAACAGCACGTGCATGTGAGTTTGCAGAGCACACACCCCCGACAACAAGTTATACGCAGTTTAACTTCAGTCCTCGTACATTATGCTGAAGTAGTTTATGTGTAATTATGTGTGCCCTGTAGAGTGACCTGCCATCACCACCCTGTGGGCTGTGTTCAATAGAGACAATCCATAGAGAGACCAAAATCAGGCGGCGCTGGCAGGGTGACCCTCTTCTTGTACAGGCAGCCGCACAAGTGAGCGGACAGCAGTTTGAACAACCACTTTCAAATTCAGCTGCTGCTTGATGCAACACATAAACACTTATATCTGTATCTGCTCCTGGGTGCATTATTCCACAAATTTTTTAATGCTAGGGTGCATCTGTGTCCATGTTCACCCATACATACCTTGCCGTGCACGCTACAGCCAATATGTCAGCGAGTGTAATTTACAAGGGGATTTTATTGCACTGGTTAGCCGCTTAATGTGAACACAGAGCAGTGGGCTGCTCTTCAGCAATCCTTGGCATGCATGCAAATATATGTGGGAGGGATTATGAGTTTGACACAACAATAAATTCAAGAGGTGACGAGTAGCATCTCTCTTACATCTACCTATATATATGCTTTAATTGTTGATGTCACATATATTGTCTGATTCTCTCTTGTGTTGTGTCATCTACAAATCTGTGTCCCTCCACTGCTGCCTCCACCTCTTTTTGTTCTCCCACTTTCTCTCTCGTCCCCTTTTCTTCTGCCTCTCTGTAAACCTCGGGTAGGGTATTCATCTGCTGGCATCAAGGAGTAATCCACTGCCAAACACCGTTTGGTTTGCCGCCCTCGTGTCCCTGCATCCCTCAGCCGATCATTTCAAAGCTGTTTTGCTTTTCTCATTTCATTTTATTTTCATTCCAAGTGTTTATTTTATGCAACTGCTGTGTATCCTCGTTTAAAGCTGGGATATTGCACACACAGACAGGCATGTGAGGCAGGAATTAATGTTTTAAACCAACGCAGGAAACTTCAACATGCAAATCCCTTACCACCCCTGCTGCACACAAACATACTCCCCCTTTTGGCTCCACCACTATCCCTCCACAAACATAAAATTGTACTCTCCTCTGCTTTGCCATGCTCCCCCCTCCATCTCCATGCACGCCTCCATGAGAGAAAAGAAGAAAGAAAAGCAGAAAAGACAGAAAACATTCTTACTGTCTGCTACAGTCCCTGATGAAATACAGAAATCCCTCCTCTGGAAAAAAGGGGACAGAAGTAGAAAAGAGAGGAGGGGGAGCCCAGCGGTTGCCAGTTGCAGAGGGATAAGGAGTGAGCAGGCGCGAGCAGGAAGATGATGAAGAAGACTGTGGTTAAAGGGATGGAGAAAAAAAAAAGAAAAGACAATCACTGCTGCAACAATGAAGACCCGCCTCCTCCACAGCCGCCGCCGCCGCCACGAGAAATGGCAAGGTGTCCAGCGTGCTGCTGTACGCCGAGGGATGGAGCATTATCCTCGGCTCCCAGCCCGTCCTCCAGCAGCAGCAGCAGCTCTGTAGTAACACTTCTATCCGCTCGGTCCGGCAGTCTCCCCATCCCTCGCTCGCTATCCTCCCCTCCTCCCTCCCTTCAGCTGTTCAGAGCGCCCTTCTCTCTCTCTCTCTCTCTCTCTCTCTCTCTCTCTCCTTGTACTGGTTGGTTTCTCTCCCTCACCCTCCCTCACATAACTCTCTCTCTTTCTCACTCTCTTTTGTCCTCCCTCCATCTCTCTCTCCTCCATCATTACCCGGATACAGGGCATACCCCTCCCTCCCTCCCGCCTTCCCTCTCTGTCTCTCTCTCTTTGATGTTGTGGAGTTAGACTCTCAGCTGTGAAAAAAATCTGTTTCTTCTCCTTCTCGCAGAAATGAAAGCACCATAGAACACAGTGGGATCCACCCAACAGTGCAGAAATACACACCGAACCCACACACACTGTTATCCAATAATTTCCACGCAATATCAACTACAAAACTACACACATCAATTAGAGCAACATTTCACAGTGTTTGACAGATTTCTTCCATAATCCAAAGATTATATCCAAATCAAAGATCAGAACAGCGCAACCTGCAGCAGTGCAGTCGACATGTGTATTCTCACACACACACACACACACACACACACAGAAATATGAATAAGGAATGAAAGAGCTGTGTATAAGAGGATGAGGGAAGCCACTGCTGCAATGCTTATTACCATATGTAGAGGGGAGGAGAGGACTGTGGGTGGAGAGGGAGCGTTCCACTGGTGGGCTGAATAGCAACTAGAAATCAACTCCATTATGCCAATCACTTATTATAAGTGAAGCATGTCAAACTCACCTCATTGGCTTTTATGAGCCAAAGCCCCTTTAAAAGTTGGGAATGAGGAGGGGGGGGGGATCATCATGGTTGTGTATAATAACTTATAGCAAAGAAAACATGTTTTTCAGCAGTCAGATGTCCGTCTTGCTGGGTGTGATAAATGTAAAGTGTGTGCTGGCTCACTCGGTTAGTCTGAAGCTACTGTGGATCCCAGAGCCCCAGAAGCACCAAAAAACAAAAGAAAAATATGCTGGAGAAATTCCCCCAGTGGAAAACTGTCTGGTTACAGTTGATGTTGACGAGTGCTATGCTGCATGCTAAATGTTGACAAAATATCACTGGTTCAGAATCCAGTGATGAATGTAAGAGGGCACGCTCTCCTGCATCAGGCTGTTTCACAGTTACATTATGAAACATTATTATTAGACTATGAATAATGGCCTCGCCAACACAAACAGTTCTCATCTCTCAGCAGTCTCAGAGTGCATTTTGATAAGCATCGCTAGTAAATCTCGTCTCATTTACTGTGCACCCTAAATTGTCAGATTTCTTTTACATGGTTCTTATTCTCCTAAAAGAATTCCCAGAACTGTGCTATTTGATCTCGCAGGTCATCCTATAACTGTGATATAGCAGTTAAAATTTCCCTGTTTATGCATTCCCCTCCCTTCTCGAGAAACAATATTTCCTGGGAGTTTGGGATCTAACTCTCATGGTCCTGTATTATTTGTTTTTGCAGCATTTGCCATGTTATGTTTTCCATTTTTGGGTTGTAACATTGCCTTTTAGTCCAATAACGTTGCATAAGCTATAATTCACTGGGCTGATATCATTAGGGTTGCAGCTAACGACAATTTTAATAGAGTCAATCTGGCGATTATCTTCTCTATTTATCGCTTGGTCTATGAAACATTAGGAAACAGAGAAAACTGTCCATCACAGTGTCCAAAAGCCCAATATGTCATCAAATGTATTATTTCATCCGTATAACAGTCCAAAACCCAAAGATATTCACTTTACTAAAAATGTGGGACAAAGAAAAACAGCAGCAATATCAATCGAGAAGCTGGATCAATCAGATGTTTGTCATTTTTTCTTACAAACATCAATGGCATGGCTGATCAATTATGAAAATAGTTGCAGATTTGTTGCAGCTCTAGATATCTGCCTTTTACTAAATGAATCTGCCATCCTGCACCTGGACTAAATAAAACAGTAGATGTGCTCACAAATACCATGCTGCATGTTTCACACCATTAACATGAGTGAAGTAAATGCCATGTCATGACTTCATATCTGCAGCACAGCGAGGCAGGTTCAACTCAAAGGTTACATTGGCAGGCAAACCCTGACATCTCGGCTCTTGAAAGTGGTACGAATAACTACAAATATCACCATCCTTCACTTTATTTTCTCTCATTAACATTACATTCCATTAGCTCCAACCTGAGCATTTAGAAACGGACGTGAATGAAATGAAACCTCACACAGCGGGGGCTGTCCACCTCTTCACTCAGTCAGTGACTCATGCGGAGGTAACTTTCTCACACAGTATTAAAAGTATTACACCATCTCATCTATTGGTTTCTTTAAATTAGGTTTGCATTGATTGGTTGGCCTGCATCTGCCAGCGCTACTCCTCTGACTGATTGAGTCTATATGCACCAGAGGGTGTTTAACAGGTTTTGTTCATCAGGCTCAAGCCGGACCAACAGTATTAATTGGATGAGAGTAAGCATGCAGTTGCAGTAAGCTAAAAAGAATTGCTGTGCTTCATCAAAACCACACACGCGACGCTAGCTTGTACAAGGAGACGGGGGGGAGTCGCTTTAATAGCAGACAGTCAGACTTAATAAAGAAAGATAGCCATAATAATGATAAGAGCAATATCCCTCCTTGTGCAGCTGACATATTTATTCAGCCCCCTCTGTCAGACACACAGGGCTTTGTTACAGTCATAATTTACACTAATGCACCGACACCTCATCCAGTAGCCCAGTCATTTGGAGCCTCTGCCACCTGTCACCTGGGAAATAATGTGCAACACCAGTACACCTTTCCAATGTTCTCTCTTCTGTGAATGTGTTCTTTCCTCTCTCCTCCTAGCCTAAGCTTGTTTCTCAGGGTTACAGGCCATTTGTGCTTCTCTTGCTCCTTCACCACAAGGGTGACTGCTCTACTGCTGATGAAGACCAAAATCTCAACACAGTCAGCCATTTCACACAGCTGCCGATGGCTGCTCCTCCCCCCCCCGAGTCCTGAACATGGGGAACATGGAGTCATGTACCAACGTGAATACGTGCAGTTGGGGTTTAATGGAATTGTGATGTACACAAGAGTAAGACGAGGAGCAAGTGAGGTGATGACTTAATGAATAATTAAAAATGTGGGAAACTATAAGAATTAAAATGGTTCATATTATATAAAATATTTCATGTAGCACAAAATGGAATTCTACTGTAATTTGTATAAAGCAACACTTCGCGAAGTAGACGAGGTTAAAAGCAGAAGGTAACAGTAACCAAGCACATTTTCTCAAGACGTTTAACTACAGTAAACAATTTGAGGCCCAAGGAGGTAAAAAACTCCAATATTTCATAAAAAATCCTAGTCCAAAAAACAAATTAATACAAATTTGTGCAGAACTGTTTTTTCTTTCCTTCCTCATTAATCATCTCGCAAACTCTCAGGTTTATCTTGTGACCTTTTGGAGGGGCCCGACCCCTAGGTTGGGAACCACTGGACTAAACTATCAAACTGTATGTAAAGTAGTTACTATAAACTCCACAGCAGGAAAATACTGCATCACAATTAACAATTTAATAATGTACTCTGTAATAATGTGTCAGTCACAGGCCAGTACTTTTACTTTTGATACTTTAAATACATGATATGGCTGATAATATTTATGTGCTTTTACATAAGTAGGATTTAAAATGCATTCATCCAAAAGGTCGTCAAACTGGAGTAGTCATGTTTTGATAATCGCAACCAAACTGAAATCAGTGTTGAACTAATGGGTTCACTGGCTTTTAATATTAATAGTAAAGAAATGTATGATTGTGTATTAGAGCTGAAGCAATTAGTCAATTAATCAATTGACAAAAAAAATGAATCGACTGTAATTATTGTTTTGATGATTTGATACTTTTGTCTTATGTGATAGAAAAACTGATTATTTTGGGGATTTAAAACAATTGAAAAATAATCAGCAGATGAATTCTGAAAATAATGATTAATTGAAGCCCTAATCTGAATATGACAGTGGAGTAAATTGTTTATGAGGGACACAAATAATATATAATATACAGTATAAATAATATAAGAGGTGTGTCATTAGATTTGGGCAGATATGACACAACTAAATGACTACATGGATGATCAATCAAATCAACATGCTGGTCATCCATCCCATCACTTGTATTTACTTTAATACAGCTGATGTATTTTTATTCATTAATGTAATAATTATCCTTTTTGTTGAAGGTTTTCTATTGGAAACTATTGTATGTATATATAAAATCCCAGAAAAAATTAAATGTAACCCATCATATTTTGTGATCTTGCAATTAAGTATTAAAAGAAAGTCAATGGGAGGAAACACAAAAAAGAATTAAGTGTCTTTAATGATATAGGCTACATTTGTACATTTCTACAGCAGACTTTCAGTAAAACTAACTGCCAGTTAGAAAAAAGACAGAACGTTTTACCTATAACTGAAAAATCAGATAACATGTCAAAGACTTTAAAATTAAATACTCGATGGAAATATTAATTTCAGTATTTTATCCCATTAAATAATAAAAAACAATGTAATAGTTTGAACAATCAGTGTGAAATATAAATTACATTAAAGCACCATTTCAAGGATGAGGATATTAAAATAAATAATTGGCCTTTCCATATCAAGACAGTACATTTTCAATGTAGTAACGTAAGGCTGTGCAGTCACACCGAACACTCCTGCCCAATGATGTCAAATGGGTTCAACAGACAGTACATCACGACATGAGTGGAATGCTCGAGTGACTTCCATAATCGACAGCAAATAATTCTGCTTACAACATAAACACATAAGAATGTTTAGCTCCGTCAGCAACGACAAAATAATACAGTAACTATTGTAGGTGATGAACAAGGTATCCTTCGGTTCCTTCTGTATATTGATCCTTTTTTGATCAGTTTTGTAAAAAAGAAAAAAAAGAAAAGACCATTGACAAAACGTTGTTACTCTGTGAAAAGATTGTCACTTTCTTGACAAGGTAATATTTCCAATTGGGAGGACTCCCATTACAAAGATCTCATGTTGTACCATCCCTCAATCCATTAAGCACATCTGGCCTAAAAAGAAAACAAAAAAAACCCCTCCCTCACTCATCCACATAGGTACTCAAGAGCGCAGCTGTGAAAAGCTGCACTTCATGTCACGCATATCTTCACCCAAGAGTTGTCCTTGAATATATATCGTTTCAGGTTGGGAAAACATTTGACTGTAGACTGTTCATGCACTAATGACTAATGATCTTAATAAAATCCAACAGAGCAACAGTCACACTATCAGGTATGACAACACACCTTGCTTTAAACCATCAAGACTGCGTGCCCCCCCCCACACACACACACACACACACAATCTTACTGTGAATATAAAAACAACTGTGGACTGTTTCAACAGGTGCTTCAAAAAGTCACAAGAACATATCAAAGACTGAGGCACAAAGCTGCCTTTTTAAAACCAACCCAAAGTACCAGAACCAGCAACCAATGATGGTGCGCCTGTTTCTACTGCCATACATGGTATAGAAAAATTCAAACAGCTATGTTACAGTACAGTAAGAGGGCTTTGCAAAGTTTACAGGGTTCAAACTCCTAGTCACAAATATATTAATGCTTTATTTTCTTTATGCATTTTTAATTTGGTATTCTCAGCAAATTGTACTGTCTGTCTAATTTCTCAAAAATCATACAGCAGTTAAAACACGCTGATTCTCCCGCTTTACATAAAACCCTGTACAAGCCATTCACACATTAACAGTCTATCAAAATAATGATTTAGAAAAATGTCAATCAGTCGGTGGGCTTTTATAACTGGTAGACTATGAATTACAATTTTATAAAAAACATCTTCTGGCAGATACCGTTGAGGAAAACAACATCCAAATGTATTCTGAGATCCAGTGACTCTGGTAGAAATCAATCCGAGTACTGGAGATCTAAGTCTACTGTGCCGTCTGTCACCACTAACCTCACTCTCTTGGGTTTTGTGGCACCCATGGAGTGAGACGATGGAATAGGTCCATAGTGCGATGTGCCTTGGTGTTCTCCAGGCTGGCACTGCTGCTGCATGTCCTTCCTGCAATGTTCATCCTGACTTTTGAGCCCTGAAAATCCACCCATGGAAAAAGATGCTGGGTTAGACAGCTGGGGTCCACAGGGCTCGAGAACTAGCCGCCCTTGGGTGCCTGAAGGTTCCATCAGGCAATGGTAGGTGTAGTTTGTTGAGCCTAATCCCGGGTAACCATCAGCTCCATCCCTGAGACCCAGGGTCAATGAGTGATCTCCACTAAAATTTAGTACGTATGGAGGACCTTGATAGCCATACGGGAAAGAGGCTGATGAGGCTGAGGACTGACTCTTGTTTGCTGGTGCTGGTGTACCAGGTGGTGTACCGTGGACCACTTGGGGGCTGTTTTGATGAGACATGGGCGAAAGAGATGAGCCAAAGCTAAAATCAAAAGGGTCTTGCTGAGTGTAACATAGCTGGTGCTTGTCTGAGGTCGACATAGTGGATTTATCCTGTTTGAAATTCTTGTCTTGTTGTGCTGAATAACACTCAGACATTTTGCTAGGAAAGAAGAAGGGTCTAGGCAGTGCTGAAAGGTTTTTGTATGCCATGTTGGTTTCAACACTTTCATGTTTGTCAGATGACATCTTACTTTTACTAAATGATTGAGGGTAAGAGGGGTTGGGTTTGTTAAAGTGAGGGTTGGACCTGCTGAGGTTGCTGGAGGAGCCAAGATGACCAATATCCTTTCCAAACCCTTGAAGAGAAATGTTGCCTTTATGATGAACGTCTGTACCAACAGCTAGTTTGTGACTTTGCTGAGTGTTCTCAATAGCACCTGATTTTGCACTGAGTGTTCTGGATGTGACGATCGAGCTGCCAGCAGCCATGGTATCTTTACATGGTGCACTATACAAGTTCTGACTTTGGTTCCCCCCCTGAAACTTAAGCACTCTGTGAATAACTGTAGAGGTTTTCTCATGGGATTTGAATGGGTTGTCAGGAGGATTGGGATTTTTCACAGTGAAGAGTTGAGGAGAGAGGAATTTGTTAGACATTTGAGATGGCGGGACGGATTTAGTCAAGCAACTCTGGGACACTCCTCGGACTGTGTTTAGTGGAGTACTTGAAAAAGACTGAGATTTATTAGGAATGGTCATACGATGGAAGGGGCCCTGGGTTTTAAGGTTAGACTGGGCTTTTGATAGACTGGTGTTTGCCTTGATGTTGCTGGACGGGTGTGTTAAAGTAACAGGAGTTTGACATGTAACAGAGGATGGTGTTGAACCAAACAACCGAGGCTTGCTTACTACAGACAAGGGCTGAGGTTTGAAGTCTTCTCTGGATAGCCTCATTCCTGGATTTTTACTTATTACATCCTTAGCACTCAAGTCTGAGCAGCAGAGACCTGAAAAACTGAAACTGGGGTTGGGTGGGTTTCTGTCTTTAGTGTTATCCTTCGCTTCACATTCCAGAGGAACAGAGTCACTTTTGGAAGCAATGAGACCTGGAAAAAACTGCAGATCATCACTGGTAAAGTTATTTCCTGGACTGGGAGGGCCAAGGTACGGCGTTTCCGTGGTCCATGTATCTGACGGGCTGTGAGAGAGGGGACTGCTGAAAGGATCTGTGGGTGGATCCAGTGAACATAGATCTGAAGGGGAAGATGGAAGCATGTTCTGTGGCTGATAATACCCCTCAAAGTTGAGACACTGAAAATCCAGAATGTCATCACAGCAATTTGTGAAGCTGGGCTCACCAGAAAGCATGTTATCTGCAGTTGTGAATGGGGGAGACTGGGACAGGGGATGGATGACAGAATTAGAAGCACTGGAACACGCTGTTGGCTTTTCCAAAGTCTGAGATGAACACAAGCCCTCGGAGAGCCTAGAGAGACTGTTGTCAATTTGTTGGAGAGTGTGACTAAGACAAGCGGTGGGTGTTTCTACAGGCCCACATTTGCGTGTTCTCTCCATTTTGTGCCTCGGTTTCCTTCCTCCGCTGTTCATCTCTGGCCTTTCTGAGACTGTATCTGCAGCCGAGGATATAACTTCAGTTTTATTGTCATTAAGAGGGGAAGACAGCGACAGCGGTGACAGAGACAAGGAAAATGGTGGCGGTTCCGTTTTCAGTAGCACTGAGTTGCAGTTCAGCCTCTGCAAAGATGGGCACTCTTCTTTGAGCTTGCTAAAATCAAGACATCCTTTCTTTTGTTTCCTCAAAAGGTGACCCTTCATTTCTTTGTTGGGCTCTTCTTTAAGTTTATTTTGTAGGAGGTCCTCTTTGCTGTCCACCTCCCAAATATCCTCTGTTTTTCTGCGTAGTTTTATTACTGGTACAGGAAGACCATTTGAATCCAATTCAGGCTGCAGTTTCTGTTGTGACCCAGTTTCAAACAAGCAGCAATTCTTTACCAAACGATCTTCAATTTTTGTTTCTTGTCCTACAGGTGACAACATATCACTGTCATTTTTACAACTCTTCAGTATTTCTGGCAGCAGCTTGACTCCATCTAGAAGATCCTGATCAAGCTTCTCTTTTTCTACTTTGTCATTGGGCGTTTCACTGGGTACACATTCATGTTTAACATTTTCAGGGTCTTTGTCAGATTTTGTTTCTGAGGAGAGATTTGTGGATTTCTTTTTACTTAGCCTCTCACCTCTTTTTTTCAAATGATGCAATCTGCTCTTTGACTTCTTACTAGCATGCACATGAGCCTGAGCTGCCTCCATCTCCATGTTTAAAACGGATACAGAATCCATGATGGCTTTAAAAGGGTCACATGTCACCAACTCATCTCCCTTTTCTGTTTTTAATGCCTTATTTTCACATCCTGCTCTTTGCATCTCCCATACTCTCCCTCTCCTCCTCTTAAAACGAATTTTAAAATCAAGGCCTGGCTTTGTCTCCTGCAAACCTCTTTGGTGGATTAACGTTTCCAACTCACTTTCCTGTTGAGATTCATCTGAAATTGGATTTTTACCACACTGTTCTTGAATTTTAGCAGGGTCCTCGGCTTGTTTGTCCTCTGCAAGCTCATCACTCTCTAGAGCCTGAGCCTTGTCGATCTCATCCTCATCTTGCCTCTCTAATTTACACTTTCGAACTTTCCTAAATAAATGGCTTCTCTGAACTTCATTAGCTCCGGAGCGAAGCACTCGGTTAAAGGAGTTTTGTTTTGTGGTCCTTTTGACGGTTAACCTCTGGACTTCTGTTCTCCTAAATCTGCCTTTCCCTTTGCTCCCTGAACAAGTGGTAAGGCCCTGCCTCAGCTCCGTGGATGACTTTAACTCAGAGGCTTCCTTAGAAGCTTGATCTGAAGCCAAATTCAAACCTTGTTCAGAGTCCATATCTACAGAACTGCGAAATGTACGTTTCTTCAGAGGTATGTTGGACTGTGTGTGTGCCTGTGCATTGGTGTCTGGCTGCAGATTAGTCATAGCTGTTGCTGAAATTAGTGACTTATGAGGTAGTGGGTTGAGGCAGGTGGCCAGTGGTCCATTATGCCTCTGTGGTGACTGAAGCTGCAAACTGTCCTCACTCAACTCGTCCTTCACTGTAGCTGGAACTTCTTTGCTCAAGTGTCCCTTGGTGCTTTGCTTACCTTCTGCTTTTGTTTTCGCTGCCCTGGGCCTCGTTTTTCGTCGTCTTATTATCCTCCTTTGCACTGAACAATGGTATCTGCCTTCATTTATTTCAGTCTGGCCTTCTTCCTCTTCACCACTTTGCGTTTCTTTAGAGTCAGAGGTAGAAAACCCTCTTCCTACAATATCGCCTTGTAATCTCTTATCTATTAAGGGTTTATCTTTTCTTAAAATGTCAGACAGCAGAACCTTCGCCTGCTTTATGACAATGTCTTCCTCATGCGCATTTACTGGCTGTTTACTCACAATACTAGACATTTGTTCTGATAGTTTAACTTCCTCCTCCTTATACGCATCCTTGACATTTTTTCTAACACACTGCATGTTATTTTGTCCTCTAGGTTTTTTGCTGGGCATTATTTTACATTTGGCCTCTTTCACATCTTCCAGGGCATGGTTACTTTTACATTCCATAATTGTAGATGCAGAATTTCGCTTTTCTTTCTGCCCTTCCATTTCGCTTTTTACAATGTCCTGCAGCTCTTTTTGAGTATCATCTTTTTCTTCTTGCACCGTTGGTATTTCGATAACCTTGTCATTCCCACTTTTCTCGCTGTGGGATAAATCACCTACAGATTCACTTGCCTGTCGCTTCCTTAAATTTACTTTATCAATGGCCTTGAAAAATATTTCCCTCACCCCTCCGTTACCTTCAGCTGTGCATATCTCTGAACTTCCTCCTTGCCTCTGCTGAGATCTGGACACCCTTTTTTCTGACTGAACCGTCAGAGATGCTGGTCTGGGACGCTGGGTCTGCCTGCTCCTTCCTCTTACCTCCACTTTTCCTTTACTGTCTTCAGAGGACATTCCTGCTTCTATACTGTGTAGCACTGATAACCTTGTTAGGTTAACTGTAAGGTATTGCTTCAGTGATATTAGTGGACCGTCCCCAGCGTTCGTCAATCCATCTGTGACACTCTCACAAACTTCTAACCGGGACGAAGCTCTGATGGTCCTGTGCTCCGTTTGCTCAGTGGCTGGATTTTCAGCTCTGTCGATGCTGCAGGATTTAATGCTGCTGCTTTGACTCTCTGCGATTGCTTTATCAATCTTTTTTTGTTTTACTGAACTGCAGGTTTTATCACCTTTGACAGAGTGAGTTGTAGTGTTGGCTGCGTTACTGGACCCTGTTTGTTGTGCGGCCGTATGGTGAACCATGCTTCTTGTTCTCGATGAGGTCCTCTTGGGAACTGCCTGCTTATCCACCACTTTGACAGAGATCCCATTAAGGCCTGCTGCTACTGCAGGTAGACTTTTCCGTTGAACTGACATGGAGGAAGTTAGAGTGAAAGGCTTCAAGTTTACCTCACTCCTGTTATTTTCTTCACCGGTGGAATTCAATTCACTCAACCCGTTTGGCTTCACTTCCTCCAGCTGGTGAAGCAAGGCCCTTTCTTTACTTTTTGGATCCTTGCAATTGAGTAAGAAATCCACTGTGTGGTGTCGTACACTGATTCTAAGATCCCTCAGAGAAACCTCAGAAAAAAGTGGAACTGTCCGACACTGTTTCAATGGGTGCTTTCCTGATCGTCTGTGCTTCCCTCGTCTCCACTTCTTTGTTTGACTAAATTTTCTGTTCTTCAAGGCATTTCTCCTCATCTGCTGGGTAAAGGAATTCCTTGATGGGATGGCTATAATGAAAGACAACAATGAAGAACTTAAACTTAAAGCTGCAGTATACAAAACCATCATATGTATGTTTATTCAGCATAAGAAGGGCTTGAAAATCATGGTTATTTAAACAATGAACATGCTAAAACTCTGTTGTATTCAACTGCCAAAAACTACTAACTCTAATACACTAATAACATCACTGTTTAAAAATGTGATGCTCAGAAAGGTGGCGGGCAAAAGTGTTCAGGGTGTACAAAGACGACACCAGGTGTGGAATATTTTGAGCCAGTTTTAGCATGTTTCTGTTTTGCAGGACATCACAGCAACAGTAGGGCATATTGCAAATGGTTCTATGATTCTACCATAGCTACTTATTATTTGGGTTGAAATATGTGTTTTAGCCAATACTCAAACACAGTGAAAGATATATACACACACATATATATATATATATATATATACACACACACACATATATATATATATATATATATATATATACACACATACACATATACACATATATATACACAGACACTGAATGAGAGCAAAAAACAATATAAAACATAACAGAAACAGTATGTGGCATTAGTAGCAAAGGGAATGTTGCATCTTGCAAATGAAATGTCCAGTTATCACAGGAGCAACTCTCTCATTCTCAACAGTAACTAAAAATCCCCCCCGTTGCATTACTACACATTCAGGCTTGCTCTTCAAAAGATGATGGGATACATATTTGAGAAAAATATGAAGGAAAAACACTTTCGATCTATTTGTGTGTGTGGTCTCCATTGTTAATGCTTGATGTCCCCCGTTTGTTTTCAAATAAGATGCCATCACATTATTTAATATCCAACATGGTAAATCCTTTGTTTTGCTAGAATATACAAATGCTTCTTATAGTACTGAAGTTTTGTATTGTCTTAACCAAACTAATAAAAACAAAAGAACACAGAAGTACTTTATTATTTACCAGTTATGAACGCCATTTCAGTTAATATGTTGGCAGAGTCCATGTTGTATTGAATCCTTACATCGTTAAGAAGCAACACAAACTGCTTCCTAAAACAGGCACAATGAATCAGAATTCAAATGTGCTGGATGACAGCATTCACAGTAATCAGAGAGCTATTAAACACTCCCATTTGTTTCCAAAGAGTAAGACACGGTTGACTGACTGAATTAGCCTGATCTTGTTTCAAGTTTAACACAAAGCAGAGATGTCTGGTGGACTTAAATGATTTTCCAGCAGCAGATAATGCAAGTTTCAAAGCAGTGAAAAGTTTACCGTGATGCTTTTCAACCTGAATTCTATCATGTTTGACAAATAAATTAAAAAAACTGCTTTTCTGCTATGATACGGTCATCATAGCATTGCAGTTGTATTATGTCTAAATTCTATACTCACAAAAAGATTAAAGCTGCAGAAAACACAGATGGAAATGCAGATTTTCATAATAAAAATGGAATCAGCTGTAAAACGCAAAATATTGTGGAATTTGCCCAAATGTTTTCGCAGTTTATAAAAAGCAAGGTTTTGCCTACCATTGTATGTGTTTTTTTCACAATACTAAAACACGGAAGAAAAAACCTAATCCAACATCCACCCTGTGGATTTTATTCATCCACCACATGATTAGACACTCTTTTCTGATGACAAAATGTGCTTAAAATTGTAAAACACAGAATTCAGAAAAAAAATCTAATGTAAAACATGAGAGAAAATATAAAACACACATTTTAAACAGATTTCACAGGGCTCTATAACATGTGTGAGGTAATAAAGCAGGCAAATACTGAAATCTGATTTCTACAAAGAGGTATATTGGACTGCTAATATTCCTGCTAGTTGGTTTTGAATAACGTCTGTAGAAATGTAGATCTTCTGTTTGAATTAACTGACAATATTTAATTTGTTACTTTCATTTTAACAGTACCTAGAATTTCTGTGATAGTAATGCTACATATTACTTTTCATGATTATCAATAACTGATTTAAGAAAGATTTTGGATCGGTTAGGTAGAAATCTTAGAGAAACTCCTAAAGCATTTACCTTTAAAGATACCTGAGTGTATTCCTGGTACAATCGGCCTTGCAGGAAAGTGACTCTTCTCTCTGTGATGACGAAGATATCTCTCTCTCAGTCGGTACTTTTGGCCCACGGGGTCCTTTGTTTCCTCACATTCAGGCTGCTTCCCTCTGTGTTTGAAGTGACCCTCTCCGTTCCTAAAAAAAACCAGTCAAAATTGCTAAATGAAATTGAAATTAAAAAGTCTCAGTTTTTCATATCTGATAAACAAAATATTGCAAAAAATACATGCAATAATAAAGACAATATCTGATCAGATGAAGGACACACCTCTCACAGGTGCAGCATTCACACATTTCATTGCCTTCCCCAAAAAAGCTGGCACCATAGTAACACATGATCTCCTCCCCAGGTGAGATAGGTCGAATCACTTCAACACAAGCAATGTTCTTTTCACCAGGGACAAACTGGGCGGGTGAAAAAGGAAAGAAAAAACAGCAAGAGACAAAGACAGAAGGTTAGCTGACCCAGGGGATACATTAACACACAGCAGTTAGAAACAGAAAAACAAGTGTAATTCTTTATCTAAAATATAGTTTTCAATATGCAAAATTTCACTATGATAAATCCTACTAGATTAAGCAAATTTGATGTAAGCATTTGTCAGAGCAATCATTTCAACTTGTCAAATCTCTTTGGTGTATGTGGCAAATGAATATTGCTGATTACCTTGCAGTTTGGTTTGCAGTCTTCAACCCAGAAGGACAAACAAAGAGAAAAAGGCAAAACACAGATTTTAAGGTATTAATTCAATGACAGAAATGAAGAACAGTCTCAGTATTTTGTTGATCAGCTGGTTTGTACTGAATTCATTCTACAAAGGCTAAGTTGATTAAGTCTCAAACATTATTAAAAGATCTTGTCAAAACCTGCCTTCTGAGCGGACAGGAAAATGAACTAAAGAGTGTGTAAAGAGCAAGCTGCTTGTTCTTATCTGTTGTAATGACTTCTATGATCAACAAAATATGCACGTATTCATTATTATTGTTTTTTTTAAATGATATTACACACTGGACAGGGGCTGCAACCAAGTATTATTTTCATTGTCAATTAATCTGCTAATTTTCTTCACAGAGAATGTTCATCACAATTTCCCCCAGTCCAAACTGACTTACTTAAATGTCTTGCTTTGTTCGCCCAACAGTCCAAAACCCCAAAATAGTCTATTTATTATCATAGAAAACAATGAAAACCAACGAATGTTAACATTTTAGAAAGTGGAAATGGTGATTGTTTACAAACGATTAATCAGTTATCAAATTGTTGTCTAACTAATCGATTAATCAGCTATTTGTTTCAGGTCTACAGTGGGCAGTTATTGATTTGTGACTAAATTTATGATGATTCAGATAGTCGTGGCTAAAAAAAAAAGTAAAAAGAAATGTAATTTGCTGAGATTTTAAACAAAACATCTTAAATAAAGTGCTTAGTGCAACATAATGTACAAAATAGGTCAATAATGTTGATGTGAGCGATGTTCTTGAAACAGACAATAAGCATCACGCTCATGGAGGACAATTTGACAAACATAGAACATAGCAAGAGGAGGAACAGGAACACAAGAACAGACTCTATATGTTCGTTAGAGATGATCCAGAAGTATCAGCTGCTCCCCCTACATATCAGTATGTAGAGGGAACAGCTGCATGCAGAAACTGGTGCTAATCCCGCTCCCAAGCACTTGTTCTAGGGTTGACAAATTGGTCCTTCCCAACGTGTATGCAGTAGTTACATGAAAAAGTCATTTTTTACCAAATAAATTGATAACATATATTTGGATATACAGCTGAAAATTGTGTCTCTCAAATTATCATAATTGAAACCATAGGTCTCTTTCAGTATGTCTGTCAGTAATCAAACATTAATAGATAACAAGTTACTACAACTTACTTATCGGGGAGTGTGACCACATGTAATAATAGACCTGTCAATCAGTTTGAGAGTGACAGCGGCTTCCAATCTTGGGATTTGAATGTTAGTATTTGGATTACCTTTTGTTGACAATTGGATCACAGACCGTGCCTTTAAAAATTTACTCCTACCTGGTGTGAATGTCCTGCTAATGCAACTCATATGCGAGCACTCTTATCAGCTATGAGATTTTCAAACTGGTACAACTGTGTTCGTGTGCTGGGAAAGAATGAGTCATGAAAGCAAACAAACTCACCATGGTTAATGAAGGCTGCAGGCCCGAGCCAGAGCTGTGCACACCGTTTGCGTGTGGAATACATCACACTGAAGTCATTGACTCCAGTCCTCAGCACAGCGCTGTCTGTGGGGCTCAGCTCTGCTATGCAGCCCAGCAGGACCTCCACCCGCTCTCCTGCAAACCTGTGGAGCAACAATTAAAGCATCACATATAGACAATAAAAAAATGAAGAAAACATAGACCAGGACATGCAGCAGCTATTGTTCAGCTACATGCTACCTTGACAAAAACAATGTTAAGAATGTAAGTAATTACCAGTGCCTTGTTGAGGTTATCTTTGCGCCGTTGGTCTCTGAGGAGTATCGGTCACAGGACTCTATCTTGACACCACTATCCAACAGGAAAGCACTGAGGTACCGATACACCTGTAGACATCATAGATTAGGGTTAGGGTTGCATTTTGTCTAAACAAGTTTAATTAGTAACTGTGTGTGACATTATTTTACATTTACACTGATTTGTAAGCTTAAACATCAGCCTACATGTTGTCTCAGCAGCTCCTGCCGATGTTTCCCCAAAGCATTAAAGTAGTCACCAGCCAGATCACCCACTGTCAGCGCCTCAAATGTAGTGTTGAAGTCGTGCGTACGCTGAAAGCGCAACAGGGTCTCTTTGAGGTTACCCCACCGCCGAATCTCTGGTGGGGGACTTAACAGGAGAGAAAAGCAGAAAAGGGCATATAAGAAGAGTAGAAACAGTCACGGGACTAAGTCTAAATCTGTTTTAGTCTAAGGCATGTCTGTGCAAAATGCTATTTTTAATCTTTTCAGAGTTCAGATATAGATATCAAGAGACTGCATCCCATGTATCATCAAAATATGTTTTGTGGTCAGAGTTTCCAGTTAAGACTTATTGGCATGATCAAAAGATAACGCAAGATTTAAAAATAAATAAATAATCCAATTTCTCAAGGATTTGCGCTTTTGTGAGAGTACATAAGATACAAATAAATTGAATTAATTAAAAAAAGGATCAGTCACCAGTTAAGATTACAACAGACTAGGTCTAGATAAGCACAAATATGTTGTTAAAAATTAAGATAATGATTGCTAATTATTTGTGCATTGTTCCCAGCAAAAACAGTTTAGTTGTATTTGAGTGTCCTAACTTTACAGAAAACTCAACTTTCACACTACTTAATAATCTTACACGTAAGAATTGCTTCAAATAAAAAAACCTAATAATCTATTATTATCATCAAATAGTAGATTTTTTCCCTCCACAGAAAACCAAGATACATCACACAGGGGGCACCTTGGAAGCACAAAGCAACAATCACAGCGTGGTCAAAACGAAGTTGTACGTTGGTCAGGCGGTTCGTAAACAGGGAGGGCTTGCATGAACATATGAGAACGCTGATCAAGCATTAATAAGACTCTACGATTGTGATATTGTTTGCATTGACATTTCCTGAGTGACATATCACCTGATGTTCATTTTGTGGGTGCTGAAGCCCAGCAGAGGGTCCAGCACCAAACCGGTGGCCAGGTCATCGGTCTCACACAGCTCCTTCACACTCATTCTAGTGCATCCGTCCATTGCCTCCCACCATCAGCATGCTGCAATCACAGGGTAGAAGTAACGCTATGACGACAACAACAAACCACAATCATCTGTCAGTTGTGCAAACGAATATTAGCACAACATTTGTTACATGCTCGCTTGCTAAAGTAGGCTAACAACTCCTTCATGCGACCCGGTCTTTCAACTGTAGTGTATAACCTGACCATACAATAACCAGCAAATGATAACCGTACGTGTAGGTGAGTTCACATTAGCTTAGCATGTCAGCTTGCTGGGTAAATATGCTAGATTATCAGCTGAGGAGTGAGGTGGCTAACATTATGTTAGCACTAGCGGTCTGCAGCTAACGTAACAGGACTGCTTCAGGTGATTAAATTCACGTACGGAGAGAGCCGACCTGTGGATCAATATGCTCACAGGGTGATGCGTACGGGCAATATGGTCTCCGAAAACCTACCTGGGAGTGATTTGTAGTCAACGAAAGTATCGTCAGATAGCCAATTTATCACAAGCTACTCGCTTGCTCTGGCTCCTGTTCGCCTGGCAAGGAAAGTTAGCCTAGCAACATAACCAGCTAGCTTTCCGCCGTCTTGCTGGCTAGCCCGGTCAGCCGCGTACGAAAATGGAGTCTCCGCGGCACTTCTGGAATTTACTGGTTTGCTGGCGACTGCAAATCCCAGACTGAATTAAAATATCAGAAATTATCCACACGCGACGACAAATTAGCTGAAAATGTATATGCTGTGTGGCTAGCTAACTAGCATTGCACACCGCTCATCTAGTAGCAAAAGTTGATGGGCAACGTGCAGTGCAACCGAACTATGACTGACCACGCCCACACCCTGCGCTATTCGCTGAAGTCAAGGTCAATTTTACAAATCAAACGCAGTACGGGGGTTTTAAGCTATGTGATTGGGCAGACTTTATATGGACGGGGCCATACGTTGCTCTGGGTTCACTATGTTGATGCTGGATGAGATGCTGACACAAGGAGCAATACCATAACCTGCCTGCTACTACATGACAGAAGAACCACACATATTTAGCGCCTGTTCTGTAATTAGATGTCAAAGGATGGGGTTATTAAGAACAGTTATCATGTGCATAACATTGTAATTAGTGAGTAACTCAATGCATTGGGTTAGTTTTTCAGAGGGGTACAATTTATTTTCAGATGGGAAATTTATTACAATTTACAGACCGTAATTGTGGGTTGAGCAATTAGCCTTTAAAATAACCCAGTGGCTGCATAGCTGAAATCAAGTTAAAGGACCAACCAGTATTTTGTTTTTGATCATAAAATTCGAATAACAGGCATAAATGAAAGGGTTTGAGTCAGAGATAGAAAGTCATCAACTTAGCATGGTTCAAAATACAAGCCTGATTAAATACTGTATTTGCAGATCCATACAAACGTTTCCAACACCATAAACATTAATAACAGATTGAGCTGTGTCTAGTGGTAGTATATTCATTAAATGACCCGTCAATCAATGTGAAAGTGATCTAGTTGGAGTCTGGGGTGTAGTTTTGGATCACAGATTGTGCTTTAAGGGTTCAAAGTTAGCTCTCAAAGAACACATTATCTCCCACATTGTTTGAAGTGTACATACTATTGATTACTGATGCACATCTTCCTATCCTTGAATAACAAACATCCCTTTGGAGTCCAGGGTGTGCAAGTCCAGATCCTGACCCCCTTTTGAAAATAGACATATAGTGTTTACTTAAAGAATTAGCTATATGTAGCTATATATTTCTCTAGGAGACATTGATTTGCAGAACCACTGTGGAGTCTGTCAGTCATTTTAGGATCGGTTCTTTTAGTCTATGCTTTCGTTTTGCAAATCTATTTTAAGATGTACAAACAAATTCATCCATACTTATTAGGTTAGGAATTAAAACATTTAAACTGCTCCACCTTCAAGGGAATTTTCATCCAGAGCTGCCAAGGAAGAAGTTGAAAAATGGGTTTTTGCCAACAACTCATCTGAAGTGTTGAAATGTCTTGGAAATCAAGACGGCCAACTGGAAAACATGCATATTTTAAAGTCCGCCAAGGGATTTAAGGGCATAAAGTGAAAAGCGAACATCACACTGTCACCACCGCTGAGGTATTTCATGTGGCTGGATGAATTGATCCATCACAGATTATGGTCTAGTTATAGACATTGATCAATGTGTCTATCCGCATTAGGTAATCGGTTGCGGCCTTCAACACCCAGGCGAACACATTGTCCAGGCTCTCCTTACAATCAGAAAACAGTCATTGTCAATCTACTCTAGAGTTACGTTCCTACCTGTTCATACATGTAAATAGTCTGTTCACACCACCCAGGCTCATGTTCAGCTTGATCTTTTTCTGTTGTAAGAACATTGCACTCTCAAGATTTGATGTTGCTCTCTGGTGGTGAAGACTCGTGCACAAGTCTGATTCATAAATCAACAGGATGATTTACGATCTGACAGGTGGTGACTTCACTGTAGAGGACAGAGATCAGGCTGCACCGTCATAAATCTACAGGACCATTCACAGGCAAGACTCAGCGACCTGATGTGAATGTTTCAGAAAACTAGTGCTGTGTCATGTTTTCTATGCATTTGTTGCTAGTAGTGACATATATAGCTTCCTTTTTTATATATACTAACTCATAAATATTTCCTGTTTTCTATTTTAATACTTACAGTACATGCAAGGTATTGTATAAGATGCTTATGACTTATCTATTTCCATTTGTAATTTTCAAATTCTGTTATCATTCTTGTCATATTAACACATTGAGCAGATTCAGAATGTTGCTTCTGAAGGCCTGCATGAAATTAGATACATTTTCAGAGATTTTGTGGATTGGCTGTATTTCATCTTAAAGCAGTAGACTGTGGTCCAAAGTAGAGTAATTATTTAATAGATTGGATTGCTTTTTTTTTATAACACTCTCACTGTACTCACAATTTTCATACCAGCAAATGACAGAAAACCATAAAAGATGCGCAGAGAGGACAAGAAGACTGCAAAGGACAGGCACAGAACTGAAAGCAACCCATGCTGCCCAACCCAGCCCCATTTTAACACCATTAGAGGAAGGAAGCAGCAGGCAGCACAGATGTAGAAAGAGTGTGCTGTCTGTTTTTTTTCCCCCATAAACCAATTCATGGTCAGTTGACTGACTCTTTTAGTAGTGTGTCTGTGTGCTGTCCGGTGCAGGTGACTTCTAATAAATAAATTTAAAAAATGAAAACACAGGGATAAAGAGGCCACTCATGCTACTGACTCATGCTGAAACGTTTGGCATGAAAAGGCAGCCTCCACAAAAGAAACAGAGAAAAAGAAATCTGCCCGGAGGCAGGATAGATGAGTAAAAATGACTACACTCCCAGTGCCATTGTGTGAGTCTTTTCTAGCAGCTGATGCTACTGTCACTGTTTATGTGGAAGTGAAATGTTAAGATTTAATATTTCTCACATTGTGGTCAGAAACATTTGGAAAGGAAACCAGACACAAATATACAAATTCTATGTTTTATTTCTATCTTGTAACAGAGACAATTCGTGATTGCTTTGAAAACAAATGAAAGACAAATAAAAAACATTTAATTTCTGTTGTTTCTTTTTCTTAATTGTAATAATCTAATTTCATTTCTACCCAGCGACAGTGCATGGTGCAAAACATCCCTGATTGATTAAAAAATCCTACACCGGTAAACTTACAGTATCTAGCGTTAAATTTGTCAGTACAAACAATATGAACATAAACGTAATTAAAGACCAGATTCAGTAAATATAGCGCATCACTTAAAAAACTGTTATAAGCAGAGGTTTGTACAGCTATGAAAATGGGAATGAAAGTGGCCTTTATTGGACCATTTATTCAGAAGACAGAGATCTACAAGTTCCATAATGTTTCAGCACTATTTCTTACAGGAGCCACTTGATTGTTCCGCATCGTTGTAGACACATTTTCTCTCCATTGAAGAACATCCCCACAACGTCAAAAGCTCTGGAGTCTCGCATTAACTTTTTATTATCCTATTAGACTTTTAATACCATACATTTCTGTACATTTTCAGATGCCTTTCTACATCATATCAACTTTATCCCAAAAAGGTGGGCCTGTATCATTTACACATCAAAATAAATGACCCTTAAAGCAACAGATCACTCTGAACATTGTTCTCCCATGGACTCACCAGCATGCCACAGCTGGGCACATTTCAAATTAGCCACCTTAAAACGTGAACCGAAACTGCAAGCCATCTGACTTGTGAATATCGTGTAATAATGGTGTTTATTAATGTATTTTTCTTAGTATATGAATATAAACATGAATTCCTCATACCATTTATTTTGATTTAAATTTCACTTCCTGAGTTGATCTTACTGGATGTGAATTGAACATGAGCACACAAGGAGATTTATTTTTCACCTGCCCGCTCCGACACAATATCTGATGCAGTTATGAGTTGCACTGTAAGAAAATTGTTCAGCAGGATTCTGAATAAAGCATACTTACATTGATTTTATTTCTTTAAAAAAAAAAACAAAAAACAAAGTATTTTCTGAGGTATTGAGTTGAAAACCTCTTGCTGAGAAAGTGGAGGGAGAAAGTGGGGGCATGATGAAGGGCTGAATTCCAGCTCCACACCCTCTGCTTTAGTACATGTGGATATGCACTACACTCAACTTCACCAATTTACTTGCTTTGCAATGTGGAGAGCTGCGGTCGCATTTGTTCACACAGCAGACAAATAAAACCATTCACAGCAATTATATAATGTTGGTGGTGTTTGCGTTAGGCTATTAGAAAAGGGCAGTGAGAAACCCTGAAACACTGTAAAAAGAAATGCTTTTCACCAGTTGCTACAGCCTGTGCTAACTATGGACTGCTTTAACTGGGGACACCCTGTATACCAAAATAACATTGAACATAAGTGACATTAAGTGGTAATAGTGATAGTTGCCGTTTTGTTTTTTTAAAAGCCTGTATAAAACCAAAAGGTGCCCATTTGTTTGGCTGATGCTGCAACCAAACACTAACTGTAAATTTGCTGTACATGATTATCTTTGTCTTACAGTAAAACAATGGTTTGTGCTCAGATTCCCCACGTTTAAAGGATTGCCTGCTACTACGTCTGTTTTGATTTATTACTTAGTTACATCCCGTCTTCAGTTCTAGTTTGCATGCAACGTTCATTTCTCATTTGCCGTGGGTTTATAATGAAAACAAGCCCACTCTTTGTTTTTCTGATGGACTCAAGTAGTCTCGACTAGAGCACTTCGAACTGGAAAGGTCAGTGCAACGGTTCAACGTCTCATCTCCCTTTGATGGCGTTTGCCTTTGATCACAGCAGAAGATGGGAAACCTTCAAGCTCCTTTCTCAGTAGGCATCTTAAGTATGTTAGTTCAATACAGATTAAATGCCAGATGAATAGTGGCATCTACTTGTGGAACATTAACTGCATATGGTGATATTATATTGTGAGGCATTGAGCAACAGAGCCACTCACTTCCTATTCCTAACTGCATTAACTACATCATAACCATCCAACAATCATTAGAAAAAAGAAACATTTTGCATTAAAGAGATTCCCAATGATTATCACACTGAAGCAACATGTGAAATGCAATTTTGATTCATCTAAGTTTCCAGCCTCTACCTCTTCTCATTCATAAGACCTCTCTTCAAGCTGCTGTATTCAGCCACTATACATGGTAAACGCTGCTGACAAACATGACAAAGCCATGGCAAACACAAACGTGATCAGAATGGTGGCATAATTCAAATAAATGGTTATTTTTATTCATCTTCAGCTTTCAGTTAACTAAAAACAAAGAAAGAAAAATCAAAAATATGTCAGTTTCATGTTTCATGGAAAAAAAAAAAAGCAAAAAGAAAGAAATATAAGAAGCAAAACTATTTCACATCCATTAACGCATTCTCAAATCATTGGTTTTTGAAAGGGAAGAGGAAAAACTTTTTTTCCCATTGTGAACCCATTTCATTCAAGGACTTGCCTGCACATATATCCACCTATGTACCCAGTGTGTGTGTGGTATGTGCCGTTACCATTTGACCGTGGAACTTGATCCCACCCCTCCCTCCCTCCCTCCATCACACAGACATACACAGACCTCTGAAACAGAATGTACAAAAGCTTGTGTTTAGCATTAAACAGTGCAGGGCCTTAACATAAACAGCTATGGCTCCTCTTTTTCCCAGCCCCCTTTCCCCTCCACCCAGGTTTGAAATTACATCACAGATGGGCAAGCACCCAGCTCTACAAAATGACAGGAAAACCAAGGGTATGGAAGGAAGAAAAAAAAAAAAAAAAACAATATACAGATACAGCAATTTTCTCCACATCATTCTCACCTTTTTTCTTTTTAAAAACACACACACAAAATTGCACACAAAACAGCCAAACAGTTAAAAATAATTAGAGAGAAAAACATGATTGAACCCTGGACACTTGTCTGCTTTGTTGCCATTTGGTGACGAGAGAGAAACAAGTTTGGGAGGTAGAAAAAAAGAAAAAACAGCCTTGGGCTGACGGGGGGTGGCAGGTTGTGGGAGGGGGACTGGGCAGGTGTTATTTCTTGGCCTTGGCAGCCTTGGCTAAATTTCGCGGGGGGGTGACCGGTCTCCCAGATCCCATTCCTCCCCCTCCGCCATAAGGATACAATTTCTTATCTGCTGGCTTCAGAATCTGTGAGGGATAACAAAATTCTCATTCAGTTTGTCAGACATACACACTAGTCTCATATAATAGACAGAAATTAATCTGACTCTTTATATTTTTTTTTATTTAATAATATAGGTAAACTCAATGAAGTTTAAAATCTGAAACATACTAAAATATATATACACACACCCCCCAGGCGATTCACTACAATTCATTAATCCATACTGCATAACTTTGATTTGATAATGACAAACAAAACACAAGCAGCAGACACACAAATGTGTTTCATTACAAGATGAAGTACTACCACAGGCTACGTTTCACACACCTGGAAGGAGCACATAAGTGTCTCATCCACACTCATCATGGCACCAGCGTTGTCAAACTCTCCACAGTAGTTGGGAGCCGAGAATAGGGTCACGAGTTGCCTCTTTGCAAAAAACTCATAACCATCTTCTACCACCTTGGGGTGAAAATTAAAGGATTAATGCCACATACAATACAACTGAAGCAAGAAAGTGGACTGGTCAGTCGGGGACTCGCTCGTTGGTACTGTTATAGTTAGTTGAGTGAAGCAATACAGGTTCAGATGTTCAGCTTGTAATGTCAAATGTATTTATTTATTCACCATTTGCCTCAAGGGACTTTACAATCTGTACAACATACGGCATCTTCTGTCAAATCAAATGAGGAAAAACACCCTTTTAACAGGGAACTGCCTTTCTTGTTTTAGCGAGATCTTTTTATAAAAAAAAAAAAAAGAAAATTTGGTACATGAGCTTAAAATATGTTGAATTTAAATAAAATCCGAACACAAATTCACAACCCACAGCTTTAGTTAGCAGGGACACATGGCCTCCTGGCTAAACGTTACCTGATGCGCCCTGCATATTAGGTCCATATCGTGTTTGTGCAAAAACTTGGCCACCACATCTGCCCCGAATGTGAAGGAGACACCACGGTCATTTTCACCCCAGCCCAGCACATCTTTGTCGGGATCAGCCCAGAGCAGATCACACAACAAACCCTGGTCAGGCACGTCTGTGGGTCGCATTACTCTGCGGATCTGCTCCATAGACTGAAGATCAGGAGAGAGGCCTAAAAAGATCATACAGCCATCTTAAGTCTGGTTCTTCTCATCTAATGTCAATCTTGTAACATCTTATATTAACAAAGCCTACCTCCATGACAACAGAAGATTTTCTCATCTACAATGGCAGCCACAGGTAAACAGTTGAAGCAGTCTGTGAAGGTCTTCCACAGCTTAATGTTATACCGTCGCTTACCTACCAACAAAAGAGGAGAGATGAGATCTTAGTGCAACAGTCAAGAGAACAGATTTGACATTCTTCTGGTTTACAAAAATACTCGGCACTTACACTCATCATAAAAGCCATAGATTCGATTAATAGAGGCGCATTCGTGGTTTCCACGCAACAGGAAAAAGTTCTCTGGATATTTGATCTTGTAGGCTAGGAGCAGGCAGATGGTCTCCAGTGACTGCTTCCCTCTGTCTACGTAGTCACCCAGGAACAGGTAGTTGCTTTCTGGGGGGAAGCCTCCATATTCAAACAGCCGGAGCAGATCATAGTACTGACCATGGACATCACCTGCAGAGGGCAGCAGAGGAATGGATTTTAAACACCATACTTTCACCTCTACCGGGTGCAGCTGCAGACGCCACATTTATCAAGTGATACAACTGGCAATTACACATTGTATACACATCTTACATTAAAGTGTCTACAGTGTAACCTTTTTATGATAGTTCACACTTGGTCTTGATGCATTATTGAAATTTACCACAGATTTTGAGGGGGGCTTCTAGTTCGAGCAGGATTGGCTGGCTCAGGAAGATTTCACGGGACTTCAGGCAAAGGCCACGGATCTCACCCTCTGTCAGCTGGACATTCTTCCCTGGCCGAGAGCCCTTCACTGAAAAAGGGAAATAAAGGGGCGGATGTTTTATGGGCGATGCAGGAACACCACAAAGACACACCTGTGCTCAGAGAAAGACTGAATGAAGGAGGACATAAGGCACAGCAATGAAACGTGATCCTCTGATTTTAAGCCAGACCACCAGACTGGGAAGTTACCACCTCCCACACGCCAAATGCTGGCAAATTCTGTTAGCAGTCTAATCTAACAGCCACTTCAGCAGGTAACCACATAATATGAGACATGATAATATACTCTAAATTTGGTCAATCATAAGTTAGTAACATATACATGCGCCATTTTAATGTTTATCAAACCCCAACACAACAAGATGAGACATAGCATTTGAGAAAACCTAAAACTATCCTGACGTTGTCAGCCTCAAAAGCACATCTTTCTACTAAGGTGGCAGTTAAAACCAAAGCTAGGAGAAAGACATGAAACCCACTTCTTCCTTTTAGCTGGTAACAAGACATTGCAAACACATGATTAGGACTCTTAATGTGCACTGTTAAAAATAAGGCCAAGAAAAAGGGGTTGTAGCATGAAATTACATAAAACAAACTATGTTTATCTTGTAATAATGAAGATAACAGTGTGTTCCTGTCATCCAGCTACTTTCACTGACACTATCCGGAGAATTCAACCGGTTTCTCATGTGTCCTCTTGTCATGGTTTATCACATATACCACACACGGTAAATGGAGCCAAAAACAAGTCACGATAAAGAAACGAACAAGGAGCCCAGTTTATTTTCCTGACAGACCATCAGTCTTAAAATGACAAATCACAGCAATACATGGTCATCGTGGCTCAAAGGCTAGAGACATTTGCAATTGGTTTATATCAAACTAGCAATACTGCTCACAAGTCTGATCAAAATATTTACACATTGACATGCCAACCATAGGGTGTGGACGTGATGCTATGCAACTATATCTCAGCGACTGTCTGTGTACTGTGACCTTATTCCGGACCGCCCTGATGCATCTTATCGCTCATCTAACCTACTTTAGATTAACTGTGACAGCTACAGTAGCTTGGAAAATAGCAATATGGGGCACTGAATTTGATGGGTTTACTGTGTCAGGCTACAAATGAGACGAGAATGAGCTAGTAGCATGCTATTTCCTGTACCCTAACTGTATGTTCAGTGGGTGTCCTCTGTTAAGTAATGGGAAACTCGGTCCTTAATTCTGAAGGATTGTGAGTTAACAGTTTGAGTTAAGCATAGAGGTTGGAGCCAAAAACAATGTGTATTATTATTATTATTATTTTATCACTTATAACAGGCAGGTGAGACATTTCTTCATGATAACAAAAACTTTAGCCTGCAGCTAGCTGTTAAAGAGACAGGACGTTTCCTGCTTCCTTAGCTTATTGGAATGAAGTCAGTTCAAAGTCAGTGCCCCATATCACTATTTTTCAAGCTACTGTAGTCGCCATATTTCGTGGGATTCGCGTGAGTGCGGTTTCCATGGGAACGCTGTCGAGGCCTTTGTAATACACAAGTGGGCGTGGTTTCCTCTAAACTAGGTTGGAAAAACAATAGACGTGCCCCTGATGGGAGTTTGGAATGTGGTTTGTTTGCATCACTGACAGAATCAATCACACCCCTACTCCTACATGTGCTGCTTGATACCAAATTAGATGCCAACACAAACAAGAGCAAGCCTACCAATGAAGAGGCTCACTCCCACCCAAAAACACACAGGCTACTGAACAGGTAATGTGCGTCTAGTGGAGACATAACTGCCTCCAACTGTCTGACAATTATTTTCAAAAAGAGTGTGAACAGAGCTCTAATTTGTTTGAGATTTATCAAACAGTTGTGAGGTGTTCACCGGTTATCAGACAAATAGATATACAAATATACCAATCAAATTAACTTTTGGTATCTAAAATCCTGATTACATTTATTACAATTATTAACAACACCACATTGAGAGCATGGAGGATTAAATTACATGTCAACAATTTGGAAATCAAAACTTCACAAATTGCTGCAGGTTAACTCTTACATGGCAACTTTTGATAAACTGTGTCACAGATTGGGCCATTGGAGGGTGACAGTGGAAATCAACAAATGGATGTAAAGCAATGGCACTATCCCAAAGCAGCAACTAAAAGCAAAGTCCTAAACAATGAAAAGTAGGTATAAATATTGCAGTGCTGCTTGTCACTTTAAACCTGGATTACAGAAGGCTAAGCCCTGACAGAGCTTACTCCAAAGTTAGCCATATAGCCAGTGGGCAACAGTGAGCTTATCATGAGGGGTACATACAAAAGGCTTTCTGCTATGAGGGGGTAGAAAACAAAGAGCTGGACCAGCACAACAGAAAAGCTGCTGCGGTGTCAGGAGTGCTGGAACCAACAGTTGGTTTGGTCCAGCACTCCTGACTCAGTGCTGGGTGTTCTTGCTGAGCTTGTGTGATGTCACACTCTCCAGACACGCCATTAGCAACACACACTCCCAGAGTTCACTTAGTTCTGGATCTACAAAAGTAATCCAATTGAAACTGTTTATTATCTAAACACATTTAATTGGTTTGATATCAAAACACAGTAAGGAGGAGGGTTCGCCTAGTATCCACATGGGAAACTGAGCTGGTGGGGTATATAATTCAATCTTTTGATGCAGCACCTGCAGTTGGGCAAGTATTCTTGAGTCTACTGTAGTCTTGAACAGAGTAGATCAACACAATAGAAATGTTAACTGGTAAGTGATTACTCTCAGCAATAAAACCACAAATGCTGACAAAAAAAAAAAAAAAAAAAAAGGTCATGTGTGTTACATAAGAGGATATAAACACGACCACTGTCAGGCTTGTTTGTCTTCTCCTGCGTTTGGCAGACAACCTTATCATGGGCCCAAGTATAACAATCCATGTACAAAACACTGCAGCCGGCAGGGTCCACAGTCAAAGTCAAACTCCCAGAAGGCACTATGACTACACACACACTTATTTGTGAATAATCCCAATCACCCCCACCAGCTCAGTTTAGGCCGATCGTGCAGGGCCTATATTTAAGAAGGTAAATAAACAGAGGCTTACGGTCAAATTTATTAACAGTGCTGGGCCTGGGAAAATTCTCTGTACCCAATGTTCCGCAATTACTGGCAAAAACATCCGATACTGTGACCTAAAGGCATTTTTCATGAATCACAAGATGTAGAGGCCACAAGACCCCTAACCAACATATGCTCCTGGTCCTGTGAAATAGTCACAGACAGAAGCAGCCATAATTTCCAAAACCAGTGCACTTTCCTTGCAAGGGCAACTACAGGGGTCACAGCCTTATTTCTTGTGCTCTTTAGGCTGTTTGTGGTCCTCGGGGCTCCTGTTACACAATCATTGTGTGCATGTGAAGATAAAACAGCCTCGTTTTCCCTCGTACATACATACATACATATACACAGACACACACACACAACTCCAACCATAACAAATCTGTCTCAAACACTGTATACAGTGGGCATTCAGACATATAAAACCTACTATTTAGTAATGGTTCATGTTGCATTTGTAGAGCCAAAACCGATTCTCTATTAGAACTGTTCAAATATATGCACATTTCTCACATAAGATGCACACACTGCTTTCTAGGAAAAATACATTATGTAAGCAGTATATTTTGCTTAAAAACTGCATTGGAGTAGCAGAGATGGCCAACCAGCAGTTTCAAACAATATTACAGTGAGCATGTGCCAATCAAAGCATCTTTGTGTGTACACCTCTTTAACAGGTCACTCTGGGGAAGGTTGTAGCTGCAAATTGTAATCAGATCCTCAACAGCAAAACAGTAAGCACAACACAGAACAATCCACCCATGTAACTGAGGCTCTGGTGGGGAAGCGGCAACAAATTAAGGTCGAAACAAACAACGACCAAACATCTACAAGTCATAGTAATAATCCCTCACTGCCATACTGCAAATAGCTACTCAGAAATCCTCCAACTAACAACAGTAATTATTCAGACTGGGCATTTCTCATATTCTGAAAGTAAGAAATCTCAGCCGAGCATCACCTCCGCGATGGAAAAAGCTAATGCATTAATCAAAATCCACAAACCCTAAACCAGTTATTGTATTAAGCGTAATTTCTGTAACTTGTGTGCTGCGCCTCCATTTTCGTGCTGCTTCACCTGTTTTCCTTGGATTTGCAGACAACGCCGTAACAATGGATCTCTAATGAAGACCGACATCGATGGTTAGGACTCAAAGAAAGGTTCTCCACTCAAATAACGTTAGCTATCTGTAAAGAGCGGAGCTCATTTGGCTACAACCGTCCATCCAAATCCGACCCATCGAGTGGTGAGAGCGCATAGCAAATGTTAGCTAGGCTACTACAACGTAACGTGGCTAGCTTTAACTTTAGCCGACTTACCTGCTACATAAAATACACATTTCAGGCCACACAAAAAAAAGGAAAAAAAGAACGTAAATTAAGTACATCGGTGCACATTGGGTTTGGCGCTCCTCACCTTCCAAGAGACGCTGAATTATAGAGTCGATGTTTAACTTGTCGGGCTCCGCCATTTTCTTTATTTTCTGACGTTCTCGGGCAGTCAAGACCTTGGTTTTCCGTGTTGCGCCTTGGAGTTCAAGAACAGAAAGAAAAAGATACGCACACCAACAGTTACTCACAATATACTTTTTTTTTTAAACGTCGGTTAAGCTAACGAGTGCCTCGCACAAGCCAACCGAGCGACGCTGGTGTACTGGAGCAATGAATGGTGTTATGCGCGCTTGAGCTAGGTAGCTTACCAGCTAAGTAACGTCAGCTACACACATACAACTAGCAGCAGCAGCAGCCGCAAACCTGAACGGCTAGTTGGCTAACGCTAGCTATATCATACAAATTATAAACTGACTTGGGAAAAAAATGTCCCCGAACCGTGTCTTCGGTTTGACAGCTGTCCTCCTGGGATCGAAAATGTGTAAATATGTATCCTCCGTGCTCAGCCTTGGCCCCTTCCCTTCGGCTCGTCCGGGTCCCTTCACGCTTCCCCCAGGAACTTTAAAAGAGGGCCGTTTCTGCCGAGGTGTCTACGGTAACGCGGGAGGCGGCGTCGCACGCGTTTCTTAGGAGTTGATTGGTCCATCCTGGAATTCAGAAGTCAAATTCTCGTATTTGATTGGACGCGTGCTGGATCCTTCTTGCACTTAAGAGCCTCCCCCTAGTCGTTTGCGACGGTAGCAGTGGGAAGTTAAATTTGAGCTCAAAGTGCGCCGCCGAGTGTTTTCAACAGGGAATTGCAATGTTGAACTCTGAAAAACACCGTCTACTGACCTGCCCCACAGGACGCTGGACACCTGTACAGTGAAGGAAATCTAACTCCAAAACTATGTAATGAACATCTTTGGGAGGATCATAGTGTTCAGGTTTATTGAGAATTAAAATGGGCTTGCTTAAATCTATAATAATATTTGAGGCCGTAGCTCCCAATGGAACAAATTAAAAACGTGCTTCTCATCTGCATGGTTTTAAATACAGTCCCTTGTGATTCAGCACTACTTCGCTGATAGGAAATATTACAGAAACCTAGTTTGTAATGAACGTTGCAAAAATGTAGCATTTCTCCAGCTGTTTTGACATGTAAAAAATGATCCGAAAGGTTGACTGCTTCCTCGTTTTACAGTCACAATGGCAGTGATGGAATGTAACCAGGTAAATTAATAAAGGTACTCTACTTAAATAGAAATATGAGGTACTTGTACCTATATATTGTGATATAGGATGTCTAGATAGGGAAGCCTGGGTGGTATTTACTTGTTACACTGGGAACATAGAGAGAAAAGTATGCAGTGTTCCATATGACTCACTTCACTCAGAATCTCCACAGCAATCACAGCATCCTCTGTGTTTGATTTTTATACTCTTTTTTTTAACAATATTTCATGGAAACAGAGCTGAACTCCTGTGAGCTCCACAGCCGGTCTAAGGCGGTAAAAGAGAGGCGAGTATACATACTGATCAAGTCCAGTCAGGTCATGCGGTCCTTCCCTCCCTACTTACTTGTGTGTTCCAGCTCAACTCCACCCTACACCTCACATTCCTCTACAAATACCCCATCTTATCCTACTTGTACATCAGAAAAGACCATCTTCAACACAACGCACAGGCGGGAAGATAGGAAGAACCACCTCAGCTAAATTTTTTTTACCTAAATTTTCACTTCAGGTTCGGTGGACACAGAATAACAGGTAGGCGTCTTTTATTGATCCACTTTTTATTCAGATGGACGGCCTGAGCTTTGAAAAGATATTCCGCAAAAGCTTGAAATGGCAGAGGATGAACGGATTGGTTGAGGATTAGTTGAATACCTTTGTATGGACACCAGCAAAAAATGATGAAAAGTGCAAATAAACAACTGTGAGAGAGGAAACAAAAAAACAAGCATGAAAGCTTTTCTTTGTCTGTGATCTCTGTTTCAAGGGATGTTTGATAAGACATCACCTGCATCACTCAGTTACAAAAAATGGGCGTTTGTTTATTTGCAATAAAACTAGAGGAGAAAATGACACAACGTTCAGGAATAGGGATGAAAACATCTGATTTGTAATCCTGTGACCCACATCAGATTAGTTTTCAGTGTTCAATCTGCTCTGAAAGTTTGTGATCTGGAGCGGGTCACATATGCTTAAAAGTAAGATATTTTTATCCTGGTCTAAATCCGGCCCAAGTTACACTGTCCAACCCTGACTGGGTTATTGGCTCTCCTTTGTTATTTCACCAGATTCATGATGTAGGAAATTAGACTTAATGGTCAGCGGTAGGTGTAATACGAGAGCTTATTTTACAACATGTGCTCTTCTGCATGTTTTCAGATGGTAAAGGATGATTTTGCAACTGCCTGTATTGATGAAGAACAAAGGGAAGGGCTTCCTTGCATGAAATAATTATGTGTCTGTAAAACATATACTGTATAAAAAATAAGCACATGTCTCGAGAGAATAAAGGTTTTTCATTTATCTAGTTTGTGCTTCCTTACTAGCACCTGAATTTATGTCACGTTTGAATCTTATTATTTTTCTGATATCAAAACATGCCATATGTTAAAATAGTAGTTAATCTGCCAGTTTTGGGTCCATTTCCACCTTTTGACTCAAAATGTCATTTTTGTCTGCATGATGTTGAATCATACAGTGAGCTTAAAATAAATAAGTATTTTTCTGTAGAAAGAAGATGTGAGGGAGTGGTTCAGCCAGTCCCCGGGTGGATATCCAGGATGCATGGGCCTGTCAGGACATGAATTTGTTTTATAATGTAGCCCTAAGCGACATAAACCTGTGGAGGCCTGTCAGAGCGTATTGTTGTGCTCAGTTAATAAAAAACCTCCACAGACCAGCAGTAACACCACAGTAACAACAGACCAGTCTTGGATCAGTGGAAGGGATTCAACAACAGGATGAGTTTTACGCAAACACTTAAGTAGCAGTACTAGGAATTTAAATTATAATTAAGTAATTAAGTGAATTGTATATGAGCAATGAAACAATAGCAAACAAAATTCGTAGCATGTGAGTGTACGTGACACGTACATGCTTACTTCCCAAAAGGGAGAAATCTTAGTTCTTGGGAGGGCTAATAAAAAAAGGCATCCGTCTCGGGATGCAATAAAATGTTTCCGACTTTTCCTCTCCTTCTTGTCCTTGTCCAGAATGAGATCTGTTGGAATTCAGATTTTATGTGTGACCCTCGGGGTCCTCGGCCTGGTCGGGATCATCATATGCTGTGCTGTCCCACGCTGGAAAGTGTCCTCCTTCATAGGAAGCAACATCGTGACAGCACAGGTAATGAAAAATCTTAAACCTCTTACTATGAAAGGTAATGGATACAAAGTATGTTTGTAGGTATGGAAGGGATGTTTTATGGTTTACAGTCACATAACAGTAGCCACACTGAATTGATTATTATTTTAAAAAAACTTAATTAAAGGCCAACAATTATTATTGAAGTACTCAGGACATTTACTTAAGTAAAAGTAGCAATACAACAGTAAAAAAAAGGAAAATGTCACATAAGTGAAACTGTGTAAGTATTAATAGCAAAATATCCTAAACGTATTTCAGTGCCTGTGAGAGTGTTATACCATAATCTATTATGTCATTACTGATCCATTATTGTGTAATTAGTATTTTAATGTTGTCTTATTTGAACTTTTTCATATACTGTTGGGTAGTTTAAAGGCCCTGGAATGAGTGATGGTGCGCTACCTGTTCTGACAAAGTTAGGACAGCTTAAACTACAGATTTCCGTATTTCTGTTTTTGTCTTTGCTTTTCTGTCTTTGCTGGTTTGAAGTGGGCGGGTCTCATTTAGAAAAAGTTGTTGTCACATTCTTCTGTGCACCAATCAGGATTTTGCCACGTTTGAATCAATCTTATCTAATAACACCCAGATATCACCCACACAGATTAGAGGCGATTCTGAGTGTCTAACACTACAATAATAATACCTAAAGATGATTTTGATAGAGAAGATTTAAGTTTAAGGGACTTAAGCTATAAAAGTGTATCATATTTTATGGGCTCATATGTTGTGTATGAAAAATGTGATGTGCGTAAAAATTTCCCTTTGAATTGTAGAAGAAGTATAAAGTTAAGTACTGAGTTACGTTCCACCACTGGACATGAATGATGTTTGAAATGACTGAACCTCTCTCTTTCTGTCTGTCTGTCTGTCTGTATGTGAGTAGAGCAATGAGGATGGTCTGTGGATGAGCTGTGTGGTGCAGAGTACCGGCCAGCAGCAGTGCAAGAACTACGACTCCTTGCTGGTGTTGCCCTCTGACCTGCAGGCCGCCCGCGCCATGATCATCATCAGCTGCATAATCAGCAGCTTCAGTCTCCTCATCCTGTTCTGTGGGGCGGACTTCACCACCTGCGTGGAGAACGAAGACGCCAAGCCCAAGATCAGCCTGATGGCCGGGATAGGCCTGCTGCTGGCAGGCCTCTTGGTGATCATCCCCGTCAGCTGGTCCGCAAACAATATTGTGCGAGACTTCAACAACCCCCTGCTGGATCCTTCCCGGAAGCGTGAGCTGGGAGAGTGTATCTTTGTGGGCTGGGGGGCCAGTGTGCTTCTCCTCATAGCTGGAGGTCTGCTCTGCTGCTTCAGCAGGCCCAAATCTGGCACCTCCAGTGGAACCGCCAAGTACTACAGTAATAGTGCCTCCGCCCCTACTAAAAACTACGTGTAGTGGCTTTATGAGGGGTACTGGTGTTTGAGGGAAAGGAGGGGAGGGTGATTTAGTGGTAAAATAGATGACACCGGGGGTTGTTTTGGAAAAAACAGAAAAGGTCTCTGTACATAATGAATGCTGATAATAACTGTCAACAATGTTTTCTTTTATATTCATAGTTACACTGGTGATGTTGAAAATTTAAACGTTCTGGGTTATGCATAAGATACATGACAAACAAATAATATACAGGCCGTAAATGATAGATCAAACCCACCGTTTTGTGATCTTAGAATTAAAATGGTTTCATTTGGCTTGCTACTTTGACATGTACAATGTCAACCATATCCTAGCTGCAGAACTGTTGCCTTCTCCTTATTTCTCTTGAGATATTTGACTTCAAAAGTGTCTTTAAAAGATCCACACAAGTGCTTGTGAGAAGATAAATGCTAAAAGCTCTAAACTTAACATTTCAGCATAAAATGCACTAGTGCCTTATATTTTACATGTAGTTTAGATCAACCGTTCTGTTTATGTTGCATGTTTGATCATTTGCCTGTATCGCTTCACTCTTTGCTGTTTCTGTTATCCACAGCTGCTTAAAATATTCTTTAGCCAAAGGCACCTCAGCAGGTCTCAAAGAACATCTGTGTGCACTTGTTTCTCTTATGGTGCATTCAGACATTTTATATGACATTTGTTATTGCTCATTTTGTTTTGTTTCTCATTTTGTATGCTGATGATGAGTATAAATTATTAAACTTTGGTGTCATTCAAATGTGTGTTTCTTGGGTTTGAAAAAACAAAAGTCAAAACAGTATATTCAAAAAACAGAAGACTTTATTTCAATCTAAAAGCATATATTAAAATAGGAATTTTTTTTTCAAATTGATCAGACTAACCAATAAAGAAATTCAAGCTGTAAGGCAAATAAAAATTAAGTTTCATAATAACTGTTGTTGTAAATCTCTCCCTTTATTATAACAGCCTTCTCCTCAAGTTTCTCTCTTGATGTTGGCTCTTGATTTAATTTTCTAGTTTTTTCAAACATTTCTAATTTAATGCTTGCTCTCCAGCTCACTCACACGTTTGACCAGCTCCTCTATCGCTGCTTTGAGGTCTTTCACCTCCTTTCTCAAGGACTGAACCTCCTGGGAGACAGACACACACAGAGAGACAGAGTTACGATGTGATGGAGTAATTTTGATTACACACATATTGTAGAATTGATCAATAAAACATTTGTTGCCTAGGTTGCAGTCGTGGATCTAATCAAGCCAAAAAAGGGTTTTTCATAGCAATAAAAATGGTTACATTTAAAGAAACAGTCCAAACATTTATAGCTAATTAGTGGTATATATGACGTATTCAGATCCTTTACTTCAAGTAAAAAGTAGCAATCCCAAAGCGAAAACATACTTGGGTTAGAGTAAAGGTCCTGCATGCAAAATTGCACTTTAAAAGGACAGCATCATTATCGATAAAATGTACTAAAAGTATCAAAAGTAAAAGTACCATTATGCAGAAAAACTGTCTCAGTGAGTGTGATATTATATATTTTATTACTTAGTCATTTTTACTGATGCCTTTATGTGCAGGTAGCATTTTACTGTTGCAGGTGCTCAATGTGGAAATAGTTTTAGCTACTTTATATACAGTACCTGTAGTTTAATATAAAAAAATGCACAACATTTGATATTTAATTTGAAATTAAGATGATCTTTGTGTGTAAAACATTATTAAATAAAGTAACTTGTAACTAAAGCTGTGAAATAAATGATGTGGAATACGCACAGAAAGTACAGGTACATTTTCTTAATTACATGTAATTCCACGACTGCAACTAACACAGTTTAGAAACAGTTTTAACCCTACATGTAGCATGATGTTGAGCTTTAAATATCTCACCCCAGTGCTATCCTGTTGAAGCCCGGCAGGAGCAGTTGAGGTCTTCAGGAGACTCTTGTGAACTTTGAACTCCTTGGCTTTGGTGGTTGCTACGAATCCATCCTTTAGAGAGATCAGAACAGGCTGAGCATCTTTTCCTTGAAACCACTCATCAGCTTCGGCTGAAGGCTCAGGACCGATGGTGTCTGGGTACAGATCCTCCTGGAACAGATCAGACTGCACAGGCAGAGAAGGAGAAAGTGAGTTAATGACAGAACTGCACAAATTAACTTTAACCCACGCACTAATTTTGACTGATAAAAGTACATAATAGTGTATACTGTACCTTGCGTGGCACCGTCATAACTATGGGCTCACATTTCCTCTCATGGAGTTTGTAGAACCTGAAGGTAGAAATGTTTCTTCATATTATAAGTTGTTGTGTCAGCCTAGCTGTAAAAATACATTTCCTGTGGAGGAAGTTGACAAACTTGCACCCAAAATTAGTTTTAAAAGTGTTGTCAGAAAATGAAAAATTGACTAGATGTTGGCACTAGATGAAGTCAGGGGATCACCAATGTCAGTAGGATGAATCCTCCGGGGAACACGAATGTCTGTGCAAAGTCTCATGGCAATTCATCAAAAAGTTGTTATATTTCAGTCTGGAGCAAAGTGGTAGACCTACTGACCAATAGCATTGCCATCCATAGAGCCACACCGCTAGCAAGTTACGTTTGGCTTTATAAGAACACAGAAGTTACTACCTGGCGATTTCACATTTGTTGACCTCCAGGCCCCTCTTGGGCATGTATCCCATCCCCTTCTGGCTCTCCTTGCTGCTGTACATGGACAGGTAGTGGACATAAGGCGCTTCATCTGTCACCTCAAAGTAACGGATACTGCTGTCCCCCTGTGAAGAAGACACGTAAGTCAGCTGTAGGTGTCTGTGTGGGTGAGACAGACACAGAAAGAGATTCATTTCAACATCTGAATCTCACCTTGCCACAGAGGTAGACGACGCCAGTGTCTGGGTCAAAAAATGGCAGAAGGACGCCACTACTGGTGTCCAGTTCCTGCAGGGTCAGCGGTTCTCCAAAGTTCTTCTGTTCAATTGGATTCAGATACATGGAGTTAGACATTGAATTATATCCAATGTAATATAAGCAAGCCAAGGATTCGTTTCATTGAGCCTGATATGGGATGCTGCAGGATACTGCAGAGCAACACCGTCCATAGTGCTGTAAGCTGGAAGTTGTGAAACAGCAGTGGTGTGAATACAGAAAATAGCTCACTAGTAACACTGTGAAGTACTGTGCAGAATGACGTATGTGCAGCGTTGGACACATTTCTGTGGAAAATCAGACAATTTATTATCAAAAAGTATGTTCATATGTCTTAAAACACACCTTTAAAGGCCCTGAAAACCTGTTGTTCTACGAGTGATGGGTCCTGCCAAACTGTTTTAGTTATTTCATATGAGAATTTGTCTTTATTTTTGGCTTTGTCTGTGTTCTCCTCACTGGTTCGAAGTGTGCAGGATTGACCCAGACCACACCCACACAGTCCTGATGTGAGCAGGTTAACTGAGTTTTTGAGGGCTAAACCTTTTATAAATAATACCTAACAATGTTTTGCCCCCACAGTTTTCAGCCTGAGATAAATGTCTCTTGCAGATTGTTGGCACTCACCGGGTCCCACAGCGCCACCTGTCTCTCACTCATGCGACTGAAGCCGGTACTGAGGATCTTCCCATCTGACACGAACACTGCCCTGACAGGCCTGGAGCCCTCATGAGGCTTCTCCTTCTCCTGTGGGTGTGTGAGGTGGAGCAGAGGTGGAGAGGTTACAGACAGAGCTATGGACTTAAAATATTTTAGATTTTACTTTGAAGGAGTCATGACTATTATTTATTGAGTCCAATTCACCACTACTATGTAGCTGGCCAGAGCTACGTTCTGGGTGGACGTTAATTCAATTACCATTATTCATCATTACGTCCTGTGAGTTAAAAGTCACTCCAGATGTTTGCAGAGATATATTAAGTTAATTTGTAAAGCTGCAGTGAGGTTGATGCCAGCGCGGCGTTACAGGGAAGAGCGGTACGAGGGGGAAACCTACGATGAGGACGGTGCCCTTGCGTGGGTCCAGCAACCGCAGAGCCTTGTCCTTGCAGGAGGTGAGAATCCTGGAGCCGTCCCTGTTCCAGCAGGCGCTGTAGATGAGGTCAGTGTGTACGCTGTCGATCCTCACCACTGCCTCCCCACGAGCCACGTTCCACAGGATCACCACGTTATCACAGCCTGCAGGGACACAACAGTGGTAAATGTTAAGAGGGGTAAACAGGCTTCACTGTGGGTCACCATAAGGCCATTCACCTACAGTATCAAAATAATTCCAGGTATGTTTTAGAGTAATATTCTGCCTTATTTTCTCTTTAAACACCCATGTTTGACATGAGTGATTCAGCCTCTATCCCATTAGTGAAAGCTTTTACATTTAATTTCCTAAACAGTCAGAGTTTCTGTTTTCATTCCTGTGGAAAAAAATAGATATGAGGGGACACGTTTTCGAGTTTCAGACCAGTGTGTTTGGAATAAACAACAGCAGTGATGGCTGTCATTGCTACACAGACAACGTTCTTACTGAACTTTATTTTATTTTAAATTGAAAAAATCTTGACAAAAAACCTGCCCTACATTAGGAATTGATCACATAATGATTTTGACTTAAAGCTGGAACATCCATAAATCAAAGGTTTGTGCTGCATATTAGCAGCAGTTTGAGCTGGGCAATAAATATATGATTATTTATCTACTTTATCTACTATTAAGTTGAATATTACCAATTTCAACCTTATTGCCCGGTCCTGGTAGCTCTCAGCTGTTAGTAGTATTGTTTCGCATGAGTTAACTGTCTAACACAAACAGAATGAGAGGTTTAAAAAGTCACTGTAATGATTGAAGGTAAGGCAGGTGTATACAAGCATGGGTAGGGTGGAGGCTGTGAGAACTTCCTGTTCAACAAAAGGTATGAGTCTACTTCAACAAATACTGGGATATATCATACGTTCATACCATCCCAGTTCCTCTAATATATGAGCTACATGTCTGCACAGGAGCTCTCTGTCAGATCATGTAAATGCAGCTGCGGTGGCAGGTTCGGTGTTTTTAGCAGGTCTATGGAGGGTGTAATACCTGCACTCATCAGCACATTGTGGGCGGTGGGGTGCCAGCTCAGGATGCCAACACGTTTGGAGTGGCCGTCCAGCTTGACAACAGGATCTGTGAGTGGCGTGGTCAGCCCGTTTTCCGGGATCTCCCAAATCTATTTGCCATGGAAACAAATTAGACACTGAATTTACGCACATTGCTGTATAATATTACAGTACGGTGACACGTGCAACTGAAATGCTTGAAAAATCATTTCATGTTTGCTGTTAGAATACGCCTACCATGACACTGCAGTCCTCTGAGCCACTGGCAATGATGTTGTCATTGTGAGGACAAAACTCGATGTCCAGGACCGGTCCTGTGTGGCCGCACACAGTTGGGTAGGACATGTCGATGCGTCCCGTCTGTAGAGAGAGAAACATCAAGAAGGGTTGTGAATACAGCTGTCAAAAACCAAAAGTCATCCACAGTGTGAAAAGATGCATGGCAGCTGTAAAAGGTAACGAGAGCAGGTTAGATAAAGCAAAGGGACTCGCAACTAAACATGATGGTTTAGTCTAGGTGGGAGGAGGAAGTTGATAGTCAGCTGATATAAAAACCCCTAATGTTTAGTAACTGGGTTAAACAGGAGATCAGGGCCAAAAAGATGAAATCCCATGGTTCCTCTGGTTCTCCATCCACGGCCCAATCTGGGCTGCCCTCCCTGGAAACACCATGCCTGATGCAGGGCATCATGACCATTCATTTGCTGTTTTACCTGTTTGACTGAAAGATTCTGGATAATAATTTTTTGGAGCACTTTCTCTGCATACTGTATCAATCACATCTGGCTCCACTGAGTATCTGTAGTTGCTTTATTAACATGGTTAATAAACTGAACATGTTTTTTGTCCTTAAAGCAGGATGAGACAAACATGAGAGCGCTGATATTTATCTCAAAACAAGATGAGCATTTCCATGTCTCCACAGTACATTTCTCTCCAATTTTATGCCCACCGGTCCCTTGACAATTTGTTTCCCCCTGAGAACATCAGAGATGAGACCGTGAATAATGTGCTTTCTGCACAGTTCACCAAGTTAAATTTTGGGCTTTTTAAGGCCACATGAAAATACCTGTTTCACATCATACAGCTTTGAATTATTCATTATTATATCACTTTTTTGCCAGCACTTCCCAGAAGTACATAACAATATTTCCTAATAATATAATGAATTACATTAACAGAACCTGGGCTCAGATAAATGGCATAAAACGCATAGATGGATTAACCAATGAAAAATGACTGCTAAAATGAGCACATGCACATTATGAGACGATGAGCATCCTATCTGCTGAAGGTAGCATTAGTGAAAGTACGGTGCTGAACCAAACTCCACAAAAAGGATTAAAATAAAGATCATGTGCACACAAAACGCAGTCATTCAACATTACTGCCTACAGCAGGCAAGAGAAAAAATATTCATCAGTTAAAGGACTTGTCTCTGTACTTGTCTTATTAGGTCTGAGTGCTGCATTCGATACCATTGACCATCACAGGCCATGCATTTGTAACGTCAAGGCTGGACTATTGCAGCTCCCTACTATCAGGCTGCTCCCATAAGTCCCTTAAGACTCTCCAGCTGATCCAAAATGCTGCAACAGTTTACTGACAAGAACCCGGAAAGGAGATCCTATTTCTCCAGTACTAGCTTCTCTACACTGGCTACCTGTAAAATCCTTCTCCTCACCTACAAAGCCCTTAATGGTCAGGCACCATCATATCTTAAAGAGCTCATAGTGCCTTGTTACCCCACTAGAGTGTTGCGCTCCCAGAATGCAGGGCTCCTTGTGGTTCCTAGAGTCTCTAAAAGTAGAATGGGAGCCAGAGCCTTCAGCTATCCAGCTCCTCTCCTGTGGAACCA